>JAJEJO010051628.1:20411-87294 GCA_020662805.1 Glaucomys volans
GGAAGGAAGGAAGGAAGGAAGGAAGGAAGGAAGGAAGGAAGGAAGGAAGGAAGGATTAAGAATTAAAAATAAAAGGTTGGTGTAATGGTATCTATGGGAAAGAGAATGGTGATAAAGAACAATGTCAATGTGGCATGGGAAAGGGCTATGAATTTGCCCTTAAAATGGGGCTGGATCTTTTGGGCTGGGAGTCATTTTGATGTATTGTTTACTCCCTGAGGAACTTGGATCCCTTGCTCTCCAAGTCCTTTGGCTCAGTGTGTCCCATTTCACCTGGATATCCCTTCAGTCCAGGTACCCCTTTGATTACCTGAGCATGACAGGGAGGTTCTGTACACTCCTGGATGATACATGTGCTCAACCCACTGGGAAAATTACCCATGTTCTTAATATATGGATAACCAGGAATATTGTTTTATTACTCTTTCTTCCTGGATCTTAATTCTAAGGAGAGAAAACAAAAAAACAAACAAACAAACAAAAAAAACTTTAATTTCAAAAGGAGCAAATTCACTTCTAAACAACATTTCCTAATTATGATTTTTAAACTTTCCTGTTTACTGAATTGGCAGCAAAAGAATCCATTAAAATGTGATTACACAAACGGTATGACTCTAATTCCTGTACAACCAGAGAAATGAAAGTTGTACCCCATTTGTGTACAATGAATTTAAATTTTAAAAAGTTGTTGTGAAAGGAAAAAACAAAAAGACTATTGCTTTTAGGTAAAAATAAGAAATAAATTCAAATCCGAATTTATCAATTGTGTAGTTTTGAATCTACATAAATTAATGTTGTAATGTTATAAGTATGTTGATGTTGTACTTTTAAGAAATACAATTCTCTTTCCAAAGCTCTTTTAGTACTATTGCCCTTCATTACCAGCCAAAGGCTATGTTTTAGGATTGAACTTTTCAACATATGAAGGGTGGTCAAAATTCCAGGTAGTTATTAGGGTTATTACGACTGTTCCAGTCCTTACCAATGGGGTTTCCCATAAATGGGACTCTTGACCTTAATGTGGTCTCACTGTACTTATTCAGGAAATGACAGATGTTACTAAGAGATGACCTCTCACTCTAATCAAGAACAGCTTTATACAGAAAGAAAACCAAGTTATCAGACCCCCTTGTGTTATTACATGCATCAGGGTCATTTCCTCGGAAAAACAGAACAAACTATTTCAAAATCATCTTATTAAGGTATAATTTGTATATCATAAAATTTACTAGTTTTAGGTTTATTATTGACAAGTTTTTACCAATTCACATAACCACCTGTACAGTCATGTGACCCAAATTTATCACTCCAGAAACTCTCCTCATGCACTTGGCAGTAAATACCTACCCACCAAAAAGAAAGCATTAATAATTGTCATATTATTAATTGTCATAAATCTTAGTTACATTGCAGGGATATACAGAAATTATTGGTGTTAATGCTGTAGTTACCACTTTTTTCTTGTGATCTGATATTAAAAATTCATAAACTCATACTTATGACTAGTTGGAAATGTTGTGGGAAATGACAAAATGGCACTCAAAGGGTGGGAGAAACCAAACTAGCCTTGAGCCCTGAGCTTTCACAGGGGAGTTTACACTTCAAAGGGACGTGGTTAGGTCTCAGGGAAAGTCCTTTACATTCTAAAAGGAAGGAGTAAAAGGTGCTAATTAGTTTTCCTGAAATTCAGCTGGTGGGAACAGGGGGAGGAGAACTCTCTGGGCAGCGTCCTCACTTTACTTTATATCTGGGCCGGGGTTAGTTACCCACTACAATACTAGACTAATTAATGTAACTCATTCACATTTTCATGAAGAAAGGCAAAGAAACAGGATTTTGTAGTAAATTCCTTGGCTATGCTAAGAAAAGAATTTTATGACTGAACAAGAGTCCTCAAAATAATGTGAAGTGGTTTCATTTAATCTCAAGTGTTTACTGTAGTAATTCCAGCTCTTGGCCAGACGTTTGCTACCACTGGGCAGTGTCACTGCCATTGTGATGATAACAGAGCTATTAAATTATCAGAGACAAAAATGAAAAAGAAAAACAGTGCAATACTCTGACATCCCTACTCTCTCTACTTCATAGACAATAATTATAATATTCTCTCCAACTGATTAGAATTTTTGATTTAGCAAATTGTGACTCTCAGGGACTCTTTTCCACACATTCCCTTGGCCTCTGAAACAGAAGCATGTTGTTTCCCATCTTCCCCTTTATGATTCCAGTTGCAAACTAACAGAGAATTAAAGTAAATTATTTAGTAATTTTTATAATTAAGAAACTACTGAACTGGAAGATGTATATTCCTCCTATTTATAAGTGCCACAAGTACCACAAAATATTTGTAACTTGGTAAAGTTGTAGTATGTTAATCATTACCGTATTTTTTTGAGTATCTATGTCCATGGGTGATAGGAAGACAATGGTGACCAACAATCTACTCTGTCTTTGTATAATATTAAATGCAATGAGGAAGTACACCACGTTGAATAATGTTCTCCCCCAATTTTTGTCCACTCAGAACTTTAGAATTTTGACATTCTTTGGAAATTGGATGTCCGCAGATGGTTGGAACGAAGCAGCAGCAACCCTATAAGAGCAAAGGATTGTGGAAATCACCTGAAATCAGAAGAAACGCATGGGAAAGATTATTCCTTGGACTTCCTGAAAGAAACCAACATAAGCAACACTTGCATTGCAGACTTCTGGAGCCCTCAACTGTGAGAGAAGATATTTTAGTTGTTTTAAGCCATTAGCAGTCCTAGGAAAACAGCACAAAGAAAAGCATATCAATGAAATACTGATGAACACATGCACAATTGCAACTAAGAGCAAATATTCTTGATGAGAGTTTCAGGGTGCATTGGGAGCCAGAATGAGTTGTAAGCAAGATCAGGGACAGCAACTCTTCAAATGTGGTACTTAAAGTGAAAAACAAAGAACAAGGAGAAGTTAACTGCATAAAGGTGGCTCTAGGAAGTAGAGTACATGTAGAGGCAAAACTTGGTCTTAAGATTGAACATGCACTATTCCATGATTTGATAAGTGCATTTTAAATGCTTACTCCACCCCATGTACTCTTATAGGACCTAGAGATGTAAAGGTGGACATGCAGTTTGTACTCCATAAAGGAAGTTATTGCTATCAGAATACTAAAATATGATTTATTAATGAAGATAACTGATAAAAATGAATTCATATTTTAAAAAATCTGCAGGTCCAATTATGTAAAAATGCAACACTTTTGCCAGGTGTGGTGGTGCATGCCTGTAATCCCAACAGCTCAGGAGCCTGGGGCAGGAGGATTGTAAGTTCAAAGCCAGTCTCAGAAACTTAATAAGGCCCTAAGCAACTTAGCAAGACCCTGTGTCTAAAGAGCTGAGCTCAGTGGGTAAATGCCCTTGGGTTCAATCCCTGGTACCAAAAATAACAAAAAGGCAATACTTTTATAATAGTGATTTTTCAGTGAAAACATTTTCCCTTTTTTGTTTCTCATAACAATGACACTGTATCTTTTTGTAAAATAAAAATGTAGTCAATGAAAATATGAAGCTATAGATAAAAATTTTAAATCTTTTGATTATCTCTAAAACTCATTTATTTAGGTGATATGCTTTGTTTATTAAACATATGTGAAAATTGCCTGATTTTAAATTTGGTATATAATTTTATTTGAGTAAAGTAGTATCAGGGAAGTTGAATTTGCTATAATCATCTGATTTATTTTACAAATAAATAAGATTACAAAAATTTTAGGTAAGTAATTTAAAATAGTTATTCTAAGAATCTAATAAATTAACAAGGTAAATAGCTATTCTACAATGCAGAAATTTTAACCTTTTGTTAGATTAACAAATTCTAGTAGAAGGATTTAATTTCCTGAAGAAAAAAAAATTCCATAAAGTTGCTTCATCCTAAGAAAATTCTTTATGACAGAGAATTGGTTGTTCTACAAAGGAAAGAGGGCATATGTAGTTCATTTCAAAATGCCTGAGTCTTGTGATCTTCTTATAGATACATCTGTTTGTAGAAGTAATAGAAATGAAATCTGAAGAAGTTTGATTTGGCTAGTGGTGGAGTTCAGTAGAGAGTGCTAGTCTAGCTGGTGTGAGTCCCCTCCCCCACACACACAAACACACACACACACATGCACACACACACACACACACACACTTACTAATGCTTCAACCTGAATGTGCTTTTTGGATTTGGGGTACGTAATTCTTGAAACTTTTTTTGTGGAAGAGAAATTAAATAAGAAATAAATCCAAACCTTCCATAAACTCTTTTAAAAATTACAAAAAAATAGCAAAAAGAATGAAATGCTCTGAATAAGTTGAAATTATATGGATAGGAAAAAATAAGTATCCAAACCCAACATTATCTACTCCAAAGCCCACAGTAAATGGAGTATAAGGTCGGGATCTGGTGATAAAAAGAAATGCCCTAAGGATATGTGGATGAATCAGTACCAGAATGAGAACTACTTATCCAATATGAAGAATAAGATGGAGACCTGACAGACCTAGGACACAAATCCTGAGGAATACAGAGGCAAAGAAGGCCTTGAAGATGCACAGGAACAGGGGTGGTATGCTGCTTGTACTGTGTAAGATGGCTGGAGATGGGGCGCTTCAGTATGTAAAGAAAAAGGCAATAAAAAATAGAAAGTAAGAACTCTGAAGAAAGCAAATAAAATCACAACAGCAGAAGACACATCAGTCCCTCCAAGAAAATCTTTTTGAATAAAACAATAACAATTAAAACCAAAAGCTAGCGAATGACTCTGCTAGGTTGGGTTTGCCGAAACAGCCAAAATGTCTGTTTTGTGCAAGTGACTTATTAAGCAAATTGTCTCAGGATAAACTGAGAGGAAAAATCTATTAGAGAAAAAAAAGAGGGAAGAATGACAGAAAGTGGGAAGATGCTTAGCAAGCCCGTGGCTTCAGGTGAAGTACAGATTCATCCCATCCTACAGGATACACTGAAGCAGAAATTAAACATGGATTTCCTTGCAGCATCAGGCAAGAGACAGGTTTTTTAAGTCTATGGAGATCAATCATTGAGATGTCATGGGAGAAATTTAATTGCCCAGGCATATCTAAGTGTTTCAGTTCCAGTTGTGCAAGGATGAATCTCTGGAGAAGCTGGAAAGTGTGAGGCACCGGCAGCAACCAGCCACAGCATCTAGGGAGTGACATACGGAATCAGCACACCATATCACCATATCCCAGGGTATCTGAATTGGACACCAATGACGACTACGGTAGCAACAAAATCCTGTTCCTTTCTCTACAGAAAATGGTACAGAGTCACTTAGAAATGAACAGAAATTGGCAAACCGATACAATAAAGAAGAAGGATTAAGTGAAGAAAATTATGATATATAACTTGAATAGAATAAAATATCTTTAATGGAACACCTATAGACATAAATACTAAGTAAAAGATTTAAGACCTAAGTGAAAAAAAAAATAGGAACATGTGAAATGACAGTCAATATCTCAGTAAAGAAATGGTAGTAAAGAAAACTTACCTTAGAAAGGAAGATTAAACTATAAGGTGCCAAGATAAAAATAAAGCAATCTGACTAAAAATATAATAGATGCCTTTGAAAAAAACAGATGAAAACATCAAGAACAAAATGAAATAAATGAAGTAAAAAGATCAGGCAAAGAAATTGATGTAGATAAGAGGATGGAACATATAATTCAAGTACTTGAACAAGCAAAAATAATGGAGCAGATGTTAATATTCAAAGCTCAAGTACCCAAAAGCTTTATAGAAATAAATGACTTAATTTACATTTTGAGTCATTACATGGCAAAAATGTCTTGAAACACTAAAGCACCTATAAAATTACTAGACTTTTAACATTAAGAAAATGGACCAAGTTACAAAGGAACGCAAACAGGGTTTTTCACAATTTCTCAAGCACAATTTAAAAATAAGTGAATTATGAGCCCAGGATGTCAATCAAGGGACACTCCTACAGAATTACTTAAGGAAGAAGCTTTATCCAAAACAAAATTAGCAGAGAGGAACACTAAAAGACAACTAACCTGAACAAGAAAGTTCAGGCTTGAGAGAGAGAGAGAGAGAGAGAGAGAGAGAGAGAGAGAGAGAGAGATGTGAAAGGTGACATTCAAAATAGAACACAAACTATGGGTTTCTAAATAAATAGTTGTCAATAACCTGGATAGCTATTTGGAAAAGATTGAATTGTATCTGTAATCTAAAAACGATTAAAACCAAAAGACTCAACATAAACAACATCAAAATATAAAAATGAAACCATACATGGAGTGCAATTTCTCATTTTTCTGATTGTGTATGATCTATCAAAATGTATTAATGCATTATACTGTCATGTACAACTAATTAGAACAAATTTTAAAAGTTAAATTAAAAAGCTATAAAGAAAAGCACAGGAGTGAGTAATGCAATGCATGATGCTGGTTACTTTGCAGGGAAGAGGGAGATGTGATTAGACAAGGACACATAGAAGACTTCTGAGGTGTGGTAATATATTGTTTCGTAAGCTGAGTGGTAGGTACACAAACATTTATTGATTTTAAGTTGTACATTTAAAAATTTTTAATTGTACAGTACACTTGACTATTGTATGTATGCTAAAGTTCATAATAAAAAGGAAATATATAACAAAAAAATAGTATGTATGACCAAATTAAAAAAAGAGGCCTGAAAGAAAAACTTCCTATGTGAGGTCAAAATAATAAATGGCAAAAAGATATTTCATGAAATTGGAAGGGAGAATAATAGAGCACAAGAAGGGAACTGAGATGGAGGAAAGATGGGAGGACCTGAGGATGAACTAGGGAACAAAATCAACAAAATGATGTTCTGTTCATGCACAAACACACCACCATGAATCCTGCTTTTATATCATTATAATGTACTACTATTACTAATAATAAGAGAAAGAAGATCATTAGAATATTGCAAGCAGATCAGGAGGAGAGAGGGAGGGAGGGAAAAGGGAGATACTGGGGAATGAGATAGATCAAACTATTGTGTGTATGAATATAGCATTATGAATCCCACTGTTATGTATACTTATAATGCACCAAAAAAGGTGAATTATGATTTTTATGTGCAATATCTAGAAACTAAAGTCCTAACCTTTTAAAAATATTTTTTAAAGTTCTTCAATCATATGTACAAATAAACTATATACAACCAATCCATTTGCCAAACAAAAATATGTTTTCTATCAATAATAATAGAAAACAAAGCAAAACTGCACTGTAGTGCTTGTGAAATTCTTTCCCATCTAATATGTTTTGGACAGATTGACAACGGTGTGTGGCCCCACAAGGAAGCAGACACTCTTGTATTGTTGGGATTTTAAAACTTTAACCCTCTATGAAAGGACATTTAGCTATATACAACACAAGCATAAATGAATTTACAGTTTCACTTAAGAGTCCTGATTCCAAAAATTGAATTTCATTAGTTTATAATGTTAATCATTGTAAAATTCTTCATAATAGCAAATACTGGAATAATTTTGGTTGAGTGATATATTAGCACAATGAAGAGCTATGGATCTTTGAAAAACAGCAGAGATTTTGTTATTCTTAAGTATTTATCTCTATGTGCACACGGTGTGTGTGAATGTTTATACCCATATATATTTGGTATAGAAATACAAATTCACTCATATCTGTCATCTAATTCAATAATATCTTCATATTTAAAAAAGTCTAATTTTTATTAAAAATAAGTTAAATAAGTAACAAGACAAAAAATTAGTCAAATATTAGTAGATTTACATACTTCCCCTAAACTATTCTTTCAACACTTCTGAAGGTATACATTTTAATAGTAAAATGTTGCAAAAAGTAAAAAAATAATAATTTTTGCAAAAGTCTTAGCATTTTCCACTTAAATTTATAAGAAGGAAGTAAAGAGGTGAGGGAAATAGCATTTCACAAGGACCAACTATGTTGTTGGAACCATGGTCACCCTTATGTCTTCCTATAAGGAAACAAATTTAAAGACATTATGGGACTCTAATAAAAGTTTTCATCTTTTGAGAAGCTTACACAACTAATAAATGACAGGAAATTGTTCCCATAGCACCATGAAAATAAAATGTCCTGTATTAATTTTTTAAATGCAGACCAAAAATTAAAATGCTTGATACTAAAAACAAAACTGAAATCCCTTTGGGGAAGTTTTGTATTGTCATATGAAACCTAATGAATCATCTGCAATATGATAACTGCTTCTAAATGCTTTAAAAATTCCTTTAAGCAATTCAATTTTTGATGTATTGATCTTGTGTTTGGTGCACTTCTAATATTTAAAGCATTGTTTGATATTTCTTATCAAAACATCCTTCCTTCATAAGTGAGCTGTTCTTGCCTGAAAGTCCTCTGCTGCTTACTCTTTGGCAGTCTGCCTTCTACCCTGCCCCCTTCAGATCTAGACTACTCCAAGTACATTTTATTGGCCTCCAGTCACTGCTAAAACACTGTGTCATTTACCATCTGGCTATTCTTCCATGGCTTACTAAGTGCAATTTCTTTTTTTTATCACCAAACATGACTTTCAGTGTTAAAAGAGCATCTTCCAGTAATACAAAAAAATTGTTGCCATTCATAGATTCTGAAGTGTCACACAGAAAATACACATTTTTAGGTTACTTACCAAAATGTTGAGTTTAACAATTCTAGAAATCTCTTTCTTGTCTACAGGTCACTAAGTTGCTGACACAGACATGGCTGGGGTTACAGGAATTAGCACAGGGAGAGGAAAGCAGGTCCTGCCAGCTTGAGCCTAACACAGACTTTCAGCATTTTCCCCCAAGCTTGAGGCTAATAATATCCATTGAAATCATCCATAAGTATAAGAAAGTCTTAATTAGTTAAAATGCTTCCTTTTGTTAGAGGTATTTATATTTCAAAGGCAAAGTGCATTGCAAAACAAACAAAAATTATTGTTTTAATGATGCAAAGAATTTCATACTAATTTTGATGTCTTTTTAACTTAAAAATAATAAGCACAATAAAAATTTGAAGCTCATGATACAGAAAGGAAATTGAATGACAGTATTTGGAAGATACATCCCCAGCTCTATTTTGTATTTTATTTAGAAACAGGGTTTCACTGAGATGCTTGGCACCTTGCTTTTGCTGAGGCTGGCTTTGAACTTGCAATCCTCCTGCCTCAGCCTCCTGAGCCACTGGGCTCACAGGTGTGTGCCACCAGGCCTGGCCCAGAATTTATCTTAGTAGAAGGAGTGAGGAGGAATTGAAATGAACTGAAAGTTACTTGGATTGATGAAAATATAGCTATTAAGCTACATCCAAGTGACCCTGCTTAAATAGCACTTTACTTTTTAGTTTGCAAGGTTGATATGCAACCTCTGCAGTTTACCAAATCTCCCATCTCTTACAATGTATGGTTCTTCTGGGGAGGCTTTGGAGGTAGCATGTTTAATTACATAAACATTTGCCATGTGTGGAGATCAGAGTTTCTGGAGTTTATTTTTTTGTGGATTGTGCTTATTTTGTTGCTTCTGTAACCTGGTACCCCATTGTCTGCCAGAACCCAACTATCTTGGGTGCTAATAGTCTTCCTTGAATTACTGACTTGGGTTTCAGTATTAGATATGAGATGTCCTCAAAAGCTCATGTGTGAGGCAATGCAAGAATTTTCAGAGGTAAAATGATGGATTATGAGAGCTATAATCTAATTGGTGGGATTAATCCACTGATATGGATTAACTGATGTGCTAACTGTAGGCAAGTAGGGTGTGGCTGGAGGAAGTAGGTCATGGAGGCATGTGTTTGGGATTTGTATTTGTCCCTGGTAAGCAGAACTCTCTCTTTGCTTCCTAGCTGACCTGTACTGAGCTGCTCTCCTCTGCTACACTATTTGGCAGTGATGTTCTGCTTCACTTCCAGCCCAGAACTATGGATTCGGCTGAACAGGAACTGAACCTCTGAAACCATGAACCAAAATAAACTTTTCCTTCTCTAAAATTGTTCTTGTCTAACATTTTGGTGACAGTGATGCAGAGCTGAGGAAAAGAATGTCCAAATCAGTCTCCTATAAGGCATGTTTTCCTATGCCAGACTTCCAGTGACCATAAGACTAGTAAAAAATTAGAAAACTTTCTAAATTTTAGTGTAATCTAAAAGTTAAGTATTAGAAACAGCAATTTTAAAAAGAGAAACAATGTGAATAAGGCATGTTTTGATTTTCTTGGTTGGCTTCTAGTGAGCAGTAGGTGATAACTCTGGAGATTCAGTGATCATGGCCATCTTGAGCTCCAGGTTTAAGTTCTGAGGCAGCAGATTTCCTCCTTGAGGCATCCCTTGCAGACCTTCCCCTGGGTGATCTAACTTCCATTTCTTTACATTACCACTTCTGAACCAGTGCTCCTTCCTTCTTTATCGCCAATGGAAGAATTTCAGTTCAACTGTAAGGCCTCTAATATCCTGTGCAAATATAATGCAGAAATGTTGCTTAATTGGTTGATCAACTTGACAATGGTAAAACAGTTTAGAGACTTAACAAACACTTCAGATCCATACCTTTATAAATATTAAGGTAAATTGTGGGGGTCTCTTAGTCACATCCTACATGGATGAGTAAACGATTAACTGCCGGAGGATGATGTTGGCTATAAATATAAATAAATTACCCATAAACTTATCTAATCAATAAACACACAAGAGCCAATATTCTTTTTAATGAGAGAGGGCATGATGGGTCTGGTCTTACCAGCTCTGGCTTCTAACAACATGGAATAGACCACTTCTCCTTTATTTTATAGTTACAGGTAAAGGGTCCTAGAGTGGGAGGGGCTTCTTCTGTGATGAACAGGATGGGGTGGAGTTACAGAATCAGACAGGGAACCACACCCACACAGTGCCACATGCTTCCCAAAAATCTGGGACATTCTTTCATGGAAGCCAGTTCCTAGAAGCCAGACCTCTGCATCCCATGGCTCAACCTAGTCTGATTCTGCTAAATAAGGATGGCTCCCCACCGTAAATAGTCATACCTTTGAAGAATTCAGAAAGACATATTTTCTTGCTTTTGTTTTCTATTTCCCTTTATTTCCTGAATGTTTCCTTAATTAAAAAATACATTTCCATTGTGCCACAAGAATATTCTGATTAGAACTTGTCCTTATATATATCTTCAGCTTTGTAGCTAAAAGAACTTGAAATAACATATAGCAATGCACTCAATTTCTACTAAGGCTCTTGCACACACTTGCTCACCATTTGTTGTTTATTTTTGTGCTGCTGGGGAACAAAGCCAGAGACTCACACATGCCAGGCAAGTGCTCTACCACTGAGCTACATCCTTACCACCTTGCTCACAATTTTATCATAAACAAAGTAATGACTTTCCTCAAGATATTTGAATTCGTTTTCTAGGATTACAGCTGCAGGAAGCTATATATGAAATTCACACATGATTTTCTTGCCAGTCTACTCTAAATCTAGAGTTTTCTAACAATTTAGGTTTTATTTTATTTGACAGTGTAATGGTTAATTTGAACTGTCAACTTGATTGGATAAAGATATGCCAATGATTAAGAGTCTTCTGGGTGTGTCAATAATTCCAAGTCTAGGAATGATTGGAATGTGAGACTGTGAACTGGAGACCCTCCCTAAGCATGGGCAGCACTGCCCAATAGGATGGTGATTTGGATGGAATAAAAGTTGGAAGAACAAGGAAGCAGATACAGATGCAAGCTGGGCTCTTCTTGAATGGGTTCTTAATTGCTGCTTTGATTATCTGAGGATATCAGACTCTTCTTCACTCTTCCGAAGTAGACTCTGCCAGTGATTCTCCAGATAGTTTCCAGAAGTCTTGGTCTCAAACTAGGGTAGCACTGTTGATTCCTCTTGTTCTGGGGCTTCTGCCTTTTGGACTGTGCAGGTACTGGTTCCTCCAGTTCTCTAGCCTGCAGATGGCATTGTGGACTATCCAGCTTCTGGTAGTGTAAGCCAATCTAATAAATCCCCTTTTTATAATCATACTTCCTGTTGATTCTGTTCCTGTAGAGAACTCTGACTAATACAGACAGCTAAATTTTATCTTAATAAAGGTGTTTATGAGACTACATGATTATTCCTTAAGAAACTGTATGCATGTTATCAGTATTTACATTAGGGAAATCAGAATGCCATCATCTTATACTCAAATTTTTTAAAAAAATTAAAAAATTGGCATTTCTTTCATTAAATAGATTCTTTTAAGGCTATATATGTTGAAATATTTAATTAAATTCCATATAAAAGTAAGATTTCACTTAAATCTTACTTTTAGAAAATTTATTAAAAGACTTATTGAATACTTGCTATACAGATAATATTCATAATTGTTTTTTCTAATAAGTAATAGAAACTGAGTACTTTTATGTTTTACTTGTTTTAAGATACAAAGTCTTATGAAAACAAATTTTTTACAGTATATTACTTACATAAATGATTTTAATAGATGTTCATCCTTTAAAATATTTATCCTTGATTTATATATGTGTAGTTTATTTGCTTCAAAAGATTTTACAAATAAATGTTTCATAGAAAAATATGAGGCAAATATAAAATACCACAAATCTTATTTTGGATAATTATTCATTAACTGTTAGATGAAGCAGGTGAACAATTTGCCCATGAATGTTTTTATTCTTTATTATTTTTAGTTTACTTTTCCTCAGAAAGATGGCTGCCAATTCTACATAATGAGGAAAACAACCACTTAGAAGTCTCAGGATGTTGATGTACATTATTTTTAATTGTGTAGATATCTGGTAACTGAGGCAAACTTACTCTTCTATGTGCTGACCTATAGGACAAGTAACTTTAAAATGCTTATCATAGTTAATTTCCTTTCCAGCCAATTAAATAGAACACTAGTATTAACAGAACATACTTCCAGACCTTGACCTACTTGGTAAATATGTATTTTGCACATACAGAGTGCTTTTCTAGGTTTGACATAGACCATTCAGATGTCTAACAAAGCTCAATACTTTCCTTTAATGGGGGGAGGTGGTCCTTAAAAGCACAAAATGGTCAAAGCTCTGCATTTAAAATAAGAGATAAGGTTATAAGGGCAGAGGTGGGCACAAAAGTCTGACATTCTTCGTAAGATTTCTTCAGCATATGATTTAAGTTTCTTGCCTTTTTAATTTTTTTTCTTGTGTAAGTTATGAAGTTACATGAATGGTATTGATGAAATATTGAAGTAACTATGCTTAAAGGTCATCATTACATTTTGTAAGTTTCTCTGAATCAGAGTTGTATTACATGTGACCTATCTTTCTTTGTGTGGAAAATTCCATGTGGACAATTAAATTTCTATACATTTTGGGTCAAGTAGAGCTGAATGAGCCCATGGATCTTTTTATCCTTTACTATTTTTGCTCTTCTTTTCCTCAACAAGATTGCTGCCAATTCTAGTTTAATACTGAGGAAAGCAATTTCTAAGGAGTTTCAGGCTGTTGAGTTACATTGTTCTTAATTATAGAGACACTGGAAAACAGTCATTCTGACACTGTCAATGCTCAGTTTCTAACACTGCAATAATTCACCCCTATATATGGGGGTTATGTTCTGAGATGGTGCATGGATTTCTGAAACTGTGGGTATACCCAACTGGATATATATTATGCTTTCTTCCTATTCATGCATACCTATAATGAATGTCAATTTATAAATTATGCATAGTAGGAGAGTAGGAGAGTAATAATAGCTAATACTAAAATAGAACAATTATAGCAGTATACTCTAACAAAACGTTATTTAAAGTTGTGAATTGTTTATTTCTGCAATCTTTCATTTAATATTTTCAGATTGTAGTTACTCTAGGAATTGAAACTGTGGTCATCATCTATGTCATTGTGACCAAAATATCCACCCAGAATAATTTAGGGGAGGAGAAGTTTAGACTCACTGTTTCAGAGGTCTCAGACTGTGGTCATCTGATTCCATTGCTCTGAGCCTAAAGTGAGGCGGAATATCATGAAGGAAGGGCATGTTGGGGGAAAGTTTCTCAACTGATGGATATAGCTCTCATAAATCTCACATCTGAACATTCCTGCATTAGCACAGGAGCTTTTGAGGAACACCTCACATCCAAACCATAACACCATGAGAAGCAAAACCTTGGACTAGAAGGTCTATTGTATTTTTTTGAGAGGTGCAACTGGAAAGGATTCAAACCACACTATGAATTTTATAATTTATAGGAATATCACAATGAACTCAATCAGTGACAACCTTGGGTGGAAACTAAGCTAGACAGAATGGAGTAGTTCAGAAAGGAGTAAGTGTGAATGTATGAGTGAATATAAGAATAAAATTTAAAGATTAAAGTACAGGAAAAGTGTGTAGATTTTCTCTCCTTCACACACACATATATACCCATTTAAATATAAAAACTGCTCAAATATCATTTTTCTTCTCTTCTGACTTTCTAAACTCTAAGCTAATGCTAGTTGCTACAAAATTACTTCTTTAATGTTTGCTTTAAAATTAAACATTCAGAGAAAGTTATGAGTGGCTAGTGATGTGGGAAAAAGAATGTTAAACCTAAGAAATCAAAGAATTAAACAAATATACTTCATAAAATATATATTTAATTCTCACTATCACCAAAATAAGCTCTCCAGAGTTTGTAAGAAATATCATGTACTTTTTTACCATTAGGAAATCAAATGAAATTGGGGATTAAATAAATGTTCATCTGTTAGACCTCTCTTCACATTTGGCACTGGAATGTTTTTGAAATGTATACCAATATTTGTGCACATTACTCTTTTTCAGTGAATTGAGAATGACAAAGGAGAGGTACAGGAAGAAAGAGTTGCAAGAGGAGCGTAAGAATATGAGATGATTGTCAGAAAAATCATTTTGTTATTAATTCTAAGGACAGAGAAGGAATAATATGAAATTAGAAATTTCAGTTTGAAAGTTATGGTTTGTATATAGAATATCATCAAGGATTCATGCGTTGAAGACTTTGTTCCCAGTGCACTGATGTTCAGAAATGGGCACTGGGAAAGTGATTGAATCATGAGGGTTATAACCTCATCAGTGTATTAATCCATTGGTAGGTGTATGAACAATTAGGAGATGGTGGAAACTATAGGTGGGTGGAGCATGGTTGGGGGAAGTAGGTCACTGGGAGTATACCCTGGAAGGGTATTTATTGTCCCTGGATCCTTGGTCTCTCTTTCCCTCCCCCATCCCCCTTTTCTCCTGACTGACATGAAGTGAGAAACTTTCTGTCCCAAGCCCTTCCACGATGATGTTCTGCCTCGCTTCAGCCCAAGGTGATGGAGCCAGCTAACCATGGATTGAAACCTCTGAAATTATTGGGTAAGATAAAACTTTCCTCCTCTTAGTTGTTTTTCTCAGAAATTTGTTACAGTGATGAATTGTTGACTAACTTACTAAGATTAAGACAATTTGAACATTTTTATAGACTAGACTAAGACCTAGAATAATACCCTAAAGTCTTTTTGTGACAATTTCTTAAGAGTGGGAAAAAGTGATAGACTTCTATTTAAGGAATAATTTGCCTAAGATGCAAGAAATAGACTAACCTCTCAAGGTCTTTTTGCTCCAATCTTTAAATAACTATTTAAATGAAACCAAGAATTAAATGACTACTATGACTTGCAATATCTTAGTGCACTGACCTGGGTTTTGTAACTTAATATCTATGAGTGCTAATCTATTTTAACTAGATGGGAACAGAAAAATGAATTGCAAAACATGCTAATGGGATCAAAGATCTTAATATATCTTGCATGTTTCCAGGACCCAGAGGTCAAAATCCAGAAGGAGGAGGAATAAAGTGGAGGAGAATAAAAAGAAGTGCCATTCAGAGTTTAGCTGTTAAATGTAGAAACTTAATTTTATTTTATTCTGTATGTGATGAGAATACACTTCAGTTGAAAAATCTCATTTATATGGGTCATTATAAAGTTACATTTTATCTGAATAAAGATTTTATTTCCTTATTATGACCCAACAGTTGCCATTTCCAATTATAAAAGCCATCCCCTGAATAGCAGTGATAATTAATTGAAATTATAATCTTTACAACAGAATAAGTGCCACTGACTTTGATTCAAACCCTTCACATTAATTATCAAGCACATTTTTTAAAGTACAATATTTTAAAGATTTTTCTTTAGTCAGCAGCTGTATTCTGGATTTATATTAAAAAGAAGAATAAAGTTTTAATTCTTGAAGATGGATCTGTAATAGATACTTTAATTAATTTAGAATTTCACATTAAAAATAGAGTTGGAAATATCTCACAACTGGATACTTGGATTCATTTTCTGAAAAGTGAACTGATTTTATTTTTTTACAGCATTAGTAGTTCCAATGATATATTTTAGCATTAAAAATTAAGCAGAGTAATTGCAATTTGAGAAGATGTTGGTAGGACCAGATGCTTGAGAAGTCTGTACACATAGCGATCATATCAATGGAAACATTAGCATCTTTCCTCGTTTAGGTTTGGCAAATTTTCTGTGTGTATGCATGCGCCTTGCCCTACCATGCATATACCATGTACATTTTATCATAAAGAATTCCTTCCATAGAATGCACTATAAAATTACAAGAAAAATTGTCCTGTAACCTAGTTTTCAACTTTAGCCCAACTTCCTACATGCGTGAAAGTCAATAATGCTGTATCCTAAAATATTTTTCTGTTTCCAAAGTTTACAGTATCCAAACATTACCTTATTCCATCATTCCTATTATCTACAGTATGCACTATCCATAAATGCATCTCTTTCTTTCATTTTCTCTTGCACAAACAAACCTCCCACTCCTAAACCCAAACCTATTAGCTGCCATCTTGTAGGCTGCTGTTTCATGTAAAGTCAATGACTCCTGTTGTTGTCTCTGTGCCCTGTACCAGGCCCTGTTCTTAACCTTTACCTCTTAATATTCATAGAAATTGTCTTAGGTAGGTATTAACATTTTTAATATATAGCTGAGGAAGCTGAGAGGCAATAGTCAGGGCCAAGATTGTTCAGCTGGTAAGAGGAGGAGCCAGAGGTGCAATCCAGAAAAGGTCAGATTCCTTGCTTTTGCTTCACACTTTATGTCAGTCCGCCTCCTTTAAAGACTCTTCAAACATATTTTAAGTAGAAGAACCAGAAACTCAAATTTGGCAAATGTTTGTTCATGGATTCTAGCTGTGAATCTCAAGAGAGATAATTTCTTACATATAAAGCAAAATCACGGCCCTGATATATCTAGCGTAATGCTTTGAGGTAGCACTCTCTTCTATAAATCACTTGATCTTTATTCTTTTCATCATTCTGCTTCTTCCAAAGATTTTCTTGTTTCCTATGCATTAAAATTTCATTGCACTTCCTGGATAATCTAATCCTACTAATTCTGTTAGTCAAAACTCTTGAAATGGATAATGTGATTTTTGTCATGTCTTTAATTATTTTTATTGTTTTGAGAAGTCAGTGAGGTCTGGAGATAAGAACTGTGGATTTGGAATGAAAATTTATGGAATTCAAAGTTTAGTTTGCGACCAAGTTCTCAGTAGGAAGATGTCTTCTCTGAGATTTCACCCTTCACCTATAAAACACAGACAATACTTTCCTACCTGGCAGGATTGTTATAAGTTTTAAATTCATTAGAGCACACAAAAAGCATACTAAATGACTCATAAAAAGCATATTAAATATTATCCTGCTCTAGGTTATTTTTACTCCTGATTAATTTAATATTAATCTATTATAATCTTTTTCAAAAATCCACCAACTGAATTTTGGGGTTTTTATATATGTGCTGCAAAAGAGTACCTACAATGATTAAAGAAAAAATAATTATAAAGTAATCTCTAATTGTCATTTCTTATAATGAAGGTAGAAATAAGAGAATCCAATTAATTGGCTTTCTGTATCTGTCTTTTAACTTGTCTATGTTGTGGATTGGCGTATATAATTTGTTTAGTAGAAAGTTGTAGAAGAATTAAGTTAGTTCAAGAACTTGTTTTCATTTGCAGAAATATGGTCTGAAGTTGCAAAAAGCCAATGTTAAGTGAGTTAGCAGACAAATGGTACTACCAGAACACTCCCAATTGTTTGTGCTATTCCAGGTGGAACAATTAACTGTTGCTTTGAACAGTTTTACAGGTATGTTTTATTTATGTTATACTCTATCGCAGTTCAGTCACATTACCTTGCTATTCACTACCAATTATCCCCAGGTAACTGAACTTTGTAAACTAAATTGAACCATCTGTTATAAACATAAAATGCTGAATTTTTTGAAATGTTTTCAACTTAGACAAAAATGAATGTTTGCATTTACTGAAAAATTTTGGTGATTTGCAACAGTCATTTAAAATCTGTTTCTATGAAGCTGCAGTGTACAAAGAGAAAATGGATTCAGAAGCACTCTAACTTTTCTTCCAAATTATGGATCTTTCCCAGAGTAAGAGCCATGAGAGACTAGTCCAACACATTTACAAGACCAAGATATGAGCCCTGATATTCTGATAATAAAAGCATTGTTATAATCAAGTTCACTTTGTGAACTCTAGTGATTCAGACACGAAAACAAATAAAATGTGTCATGGAAACTGTCAAAATTAAAAAGATACAAAGTACCATGCATATAAAGTGGATGATATGATTAGGTTTTGATTAGAATGAAATGGGAAATCAGGTCTTAGAGTGGACCCTGAAGGAGGCAGGTATGTAAAAGAGCATGGTTTTCTGGGGAAGGAAAATTAATCTAGAGTAGCACAGTTGAAGTTCACACATTGACAGAGAATTTGATATTCAGTTAAGGAATCCAATTTGTGACTCGTTGATGTCCCCATTATATACAGTCCTGCCTGCATGTACAGAATGCTAGTAATTCCTTATTTAGAGTATAATCATTTCTGTCTTCCTTATCTCTGAATCTGAAGTTTTACTTTGTCCTTACTGATTGATGTCCTTTAGACTGAATCATTATCTTAGTCTAACACTTTATCAGTGAAAATCCACAAGTCATTACTCTTCAGCACCCACTCAGTGGTTCCTCTGTTAGCAATAGCTCACCTATCTCGTTTTACAACACTGCTTATCACTCACTGCCTCCATCTACTTACTATACTAGAGCAGGTCAGTCTTAATTAAACCTGTGATCCTTTTATATTTAATGATGTCCACCATATAGTGAGCACTCAAAACTATTTTAGAAAAGAAAACAGGTGTATAATTTAGCTCTCTACTAGATTCAAATTTAAATCCATCTCATTGATTTAAAAAATAATTTATCTATCTTTATTGGTCATTTCTCCTATTTCCATTCTAGACTGTGCAGTTAATCCACAGAATGCTTATGTTTCATTATGTAAATTTTGTCTTAACTAAGGTGTGCACTACATTCTACAGTATTTTTCCAAATTATTGTAGGTTTCTTTGTTTTTCATATCCTGATCCAGACTAACAAATTTCTCTCTTGTGCTTGTGGAAAGGATTTGAATACAAGCCTACTAAGATTGTCCATAATATTCTACAAAATGTTTTATAAAAATATTGGAAATTCCTTGATTTTAGTAACATTCATATTTATAAATAAATGAGATTAACAGAACTTTGAGGCTCTGCATGTTGTATTAGTCAGCTCAGGCTGCTATAACAGAAAACTGTTACCTGGATGGTTTAAACAACAGACATGTATTCATCACAGTCTGGAGACCGGGATGTCTGAAATTAGGATTGTAGTGAGAGCCCTCTTCCTTATTTGCAATGGCTGCTTTCTCTCTGTACCCTAACACGGGCCATAAGCTCATCCTTTAGACTTAAACCTTACAAAATAATTGTCCCCCAAAGTTTCCATCATCTAATACCATCTTATAAGGAACTAACATATCAATCTAGGGACTTTGGTAAATACAATGATTTACCCAAGTGATGTCCACCGCACCTGTTTATACATATGCATGTGTGTACATGTGTGTACACACACATACAGTGTTAATTTTTTCCTGCCTTCATATATTATTGTGGTACTCCTGACCTGTCTAAAGCAAATTGTAGTCCATGAACCCCAGGAGGTTTCTGGAGCATTGGAAGTGTAGGTTAAATATTTTTATAATGATGATGATGATGATGATGATAATAATAATAATAATAATAATATATTTGCCTTCTCATGTCATTGATATTCACACTGGTATGAAAACAATGGTATGAAACAATGATATGAAAACAATGATTTGTAAAACTGCTGATGGCTTAGCCTAAGTAAAGTTAGTAGCTTTTCTGTAGAGAAATACATTTATGCAATTGTTTGAGATCTAAACTATATAACCATTTTTCTTTCAATGGCTTTTTTTCCTAAAGGAACAACTGACACACAAACTGGTTAATCAGAATCAGGTATTGAATAGATATTTTCTCAAGAATAAAGAATTATATAAAATTACCATTCCCTAATTGAAAACATAATAAAAAAGAAATGATAAATGTTTTAGGAGATGAATTTGTTAACCAAATTTGAACATTACCCAATGTATACCTATATCAAAATCTTAAAAGGTCCCCTATTAATATGTACAATTTTTATGTTTGTGTGTATCAGTTAAAATGTATTAAATTTAAATTTAAATTTAAAAAAATAGTGTTAAAGGAATTAAGTAAAAAGAGTGAAGTATGTCTATCACTTCAAGGAAAATATCTGACAGGGTTTCTTGCCAATGAGATTCAAGACATCAAGTGTTAAATTAAAACTTTGGAAAACTTGTTTGCATTATCATAAACCTGACAGCTTCAAGTTTTTCTGCCAAATGCAGTGATTATATTATCAAATGTGATGTTTTGATATTGTATAATGAAATGTGTCAACATTTGGAAGCATGATTCTAACCAATATTTTTCAAACGATCAATAAAATTATGTGTGGGTAAAATATCTATGCAAAGTCTAAAAATGGCAAAATATTTTTAATTGTATCAGAATCAGAGAATTTCATTTAAATATTTTCAGATTACCCATTGCAATTAACCAGAAGTTGAGTTTTAGTAAAGTATAAAGGGAATTTATCCAAAATTATTTTGTAGTGTGTGTTAAAGTATCACTCTCCTAACTACATACCACCAAGCCAGACTTTATTTACAGACATTAACCAAAACATATGGAGATATGTGAAATGTTGAGGCAAATGTAAGAATCTGGCTTCCCTCTATTAATCCAGACATTAATAAGATTCATAATAGGAATATTACACAATACTGTTTTTCCCATAATACTTTTGGGAATGGAAACTAATTTTTAATATAAATGCTACCTGTGTTAACATGTAGCTTATTATCATTATATTTAAAATGAATCATAAATAAATCTTTAATTTCTTGGTATTAATTTCTAATATAGTAAAAACTGATAGATATAAGCCTTTATAACAAATGTGTTAAAGGAACTTAAATTATTTAAAGAGTATAAAGGGTCTCTGTGGCCAAAATTTTGAGAACTTCTGCTCCAGACTGAATTTGAATTTACACTGTACTAACTACAACAAACAGAGCGCACATTCACTTTGTTCCAGCACCAAGAATTAAAAAGTCTAAGAACACTACTAGGGTAAAAGGATAAATTCCCTTTATACTTTACTATAACTCAACTTCTGGTTAATTATATACATTATTATATTTATTCTCTATTTCTGACCAGGAATTTTGTAAATCTTCTCAGGTTTACTCAGGCCTATCAATAGTATTTCTAGAATTTTATCGATACTGCTTTTTGTTGTTATGCCTGTATTTTTTGTGTGTTTGTGTTGAAAATCTACTCAAAGTCTTTCCAGATTTAACATGTTTTCAACAATGAACATCTAAGTATTACCAGGACTTAAATATCTCAATATTCTTTTCCAAATCAATTATTCTATTTCTGGAAATGAAATGTGAATTTGACTATGATGTTTTTCCTTCTTCATCATTTTTCCTTAAATTTTTTAACCTCACAGACATTCTCATTCACAGTATGGCTGTATGTTAACACTCTCTGCCCACTGGGAATATTACATTTCTTACTTCTTACGAAAAATTTTCAGTTTCATAGAATTCAACCTGTAGGCAATTAAAATACTAAACTTTGAGTTTAGAAATAAGGGAAAATGGCAATGATAATTTTAGACTTTTAACAAAACGTCTTTTATATTTTTATGGATTATCTCCTTGCTCTCTGTGCATACTCAATGCATAATATTTAATATATTGAACTTTTTACTTAGCTTCCTTCTTTACTCATTTGTCTTCTCTACCAGATTGTATTTTCAGTGCACAGATGATTTCTTCTTCAACATTTAATTTTATATACTAGTACAGAGAATGAATTACAAACAGAATTCTATAAGAATGAACAGATTGCATAACCAAATGATTAATTGATAAAAGCAAAGCTCAAACTTTGGAATGGGTCATTCAGTGCTAGAAACCAAGGTAGGTTTTGTGTATCTTTAAATTTTTTATTTCATGATGATTTTCTTGGTTCTGTTTAAGTGTACATGCCTGTCTTGCATATTTTCGGTTGTTATAACAAAATGCCAACATAAGTTAATTTATAAAGAATAGAGGTTTATTTATCTTATGGGTATGGAAGCTGAGAAGTTCGAGAACATGGTGCCAGTATCTTATTGGCCTCTGTTGAGGGCCTTTATTCAGCATCATGCATGGCAGAGGGCATCACATCATGAGACAGAGTAAGGTTGCTACTCTCTCTCTTCTTCTTCTGGTAAAGCCGCAAATTTCATCATGGAGGCCATACCTCATCATCTTATCTGATCTTGACTACTTCCCAAAGGCCTCTACATACCATCAACATGTGACATTGAGCATTAAGTTTGCATCACCTAAAAGTTTGCATCACATCCAAACCATGACTGTCATTACAAGATTCTGAAAGATGCACATCTAACCTTTTAACATGATCTTAGCAGTTAGATATTAGGCACAGCTCTTATTTCAAGAGACAGACCTGGTCTTAACTTCAAAGTCACCTATATATAAAAATTTCCCACCAGAACAGCATGTTTCTTTTTGCTGTTTGCTTAGAAAATCATTGAAATTAAATCTGAATGACTCAAGTTTATTTCAGTTTTGCTTGCTGAACCTAAATAAGCTTTTTTATAGTGACCAATGACTATGCCCATGTTTTTCTCATGCCTATCCAATTGTCTCCTTGTTTAGACCTTGCTCATCCTTCTTTTTGGCACATCTATGAACTACCAAATTACAACAACACAATCCTTCATTCAACAAATAATTATTAAGCGAATATGATGTGATAGTTCTTGTACTAAGTACTGCAAAGCCATTGAGGTGACACTTGAATTTTCTATTATTGTCCTTAACCTAGGAGGGACATTATGAACACCTTGGAAAATGTAAAAGTTCCCATATTCTGTCTCTATCCCAGACCATTTATACTGAAATACCAAGATGTAAATTCTGTTATCAGTTTATTTTTATTTTTTTAATTAATTGCACACAAATGGGATGCAAATTTTCATTTCTATGGTTGTACATAATGTAGAGTCACACCATTTGTGTAATCATACATGTACATAAGATAATGATATTTGTCTCATTCCATTATCTTTCCTTCTACCTGCCCCCTTCCCACCCTTCAATTCCATCTACACAATCCATCATTCCTCCATTCTTCCTTTACCAGCTCTCTCCACTGGTTATGTATCATCTTCCACTTATCAGAGAAAAAATTCAGCCTTTGGCTTGTTGGGATTGGTTTATTTCACTTAGCATGATATTCTCCAACTCCACCCATTTACCTGCAAATGCCATAATTTTATTCTTCTTTATGGCTGAATAATATTCCATTGTGCATATATACTACAGTTTCTTTATCCATTCTTCTATTGAAGGGCATCTACGTTGGTTCCACAATCTAGCTATTGTGAATTGAGCTGCTATAAACCTTGATGGGGCTGCATTACTGCAGTATGCTGATTATAAGTCCTTTATGTATAAACCAAGGAGTGGTATAACTGGGTCAAATGGCTGAACCATTTCAAGTTTTCTAAGGAATCTCCATACAGCTTTCCAGAGTGGCTACACCAATTTGTAATTCCACCAGCAATGTATGAGTTTGCCGTTTCCCCCACATTCATGCCAACACCAATTTTTGCTTGTGTTCTTAATAAAAGCCATTCTAATTGGAGTGAGATGAAATCTTAGGGTGGTTTTGATTTGTGTTTCTCTTATTACTAGAGATGTTGAACACCTTTTCATATATTTGTTGATCACTTGTATATCTTGTTCTGTGAAGTGTCTACCCAGTTCCTTGGCCCATTCGTTGATTGGATTCTTTGTATTTTTGGTGTAAAGTTTTTTAAATTCTTTATAAATTTTGGAGATTAATGCTGTAACAGAAGTGTGTGTGGAAAAGATTTTCTCCCACTCTGTAGGTTCTCTTTTCACATTATTCATTGTCTCCTTTGCTGAGAAAAAGTCTTTTAGTTTGAATCTATCCCATTTATTGATTCTTACTTTCATTTCTTGCATCCAGGAGTCTTGTTAAGGAAGTCTGGTCCTAAGCCAACATGATGAAAATTTGGGCCTACTTTTTCTTCTTTTTGATGCAGGGTCTCTAGTCCTAGGTCCTTGATCCATTTTGAGTTGAGTTTTGTGCACGGTGAGAGATAGGGGTTTAATTTCATTTTGTTACATATGAATTTCCAATTACCCAGCACCATTTGTTGAAAAGGCTATCTTTTCTCCCTTGTATGTTTTTGGCTTCTTTGTCTAATATGAGATAACTGAATTTATGTGGGTTTGTCTGTGTGTCTTTAATTCTGTACCATTGATCTACCTGTCTGTTTTGGTGCCAATACCGTGGCATTTTTGTTACTATTGCTCTGTAGTATAGTTGAAGATCTGGTATTGTGATACCTCCTACATCACTCTTCCTGCTCAGAATTGCTTTGGCTATTCTGGGTCTCTTATTCTGCCAAATGAATTTCATGATTTTGTTCTCTATTTCTTTGAGGAATGTCATTGGGATTTTTAATTGGAATTGCATTGAATCTGTGTAAAGCTTTTGGTACTATGGCCATAGAACATGGGAGATCCTTCCATTTCCTAAAGTTTTCTTTTATTTCTTTCTTTAGTGTTCTGTAGTTTTCACTATAGAGATCTTGCACCTCATTTGTTAGGTTGATTCCCAAGTAGTTTTTTTTTTTTTTGAGGCTATTGCAAATGGGATAGTTTTCCTAATTTCTCTTTCAGAGGATTCATCACTTATGAACAGAAATGCATTAGATTTACACATGTTGATTTTATACCCTGCTACTTTGCTGAATTCATTTATGAGTTCTAGAAGTTCTCTGGTGAAGTTTTGTGGTTCCTCTAAATATAGAATCATGTCATTGGTAAATACGATAGCTTGAGTTCTTCTTTTACTATTTGTATCCCTTTAATTTCTTTTATCTGTCTGATTGCTCTGGCTAGTGTTTCAAGGAGGATGTTAAATAGAAATTGCAAAAGAGAGCACCCCTGTCTTGTTTCAGTTTTTAGAGAGAAAGCTTTCAGTTTTTCTTCATTTAGAATAATGTTGGCCATGGGCTTAGCATACATAGCCTTTACAATATTGAGTTATGTTCCTACTATCTCTATTTTTTCTAGTGTTCTGAGCATGAAGATGTTGGTTTTTATTAAATGCTTTTTCGGCATCTATTGAACTAATCATATGCTTCTTAACTTTATTGATATGATGAATTATGTTTAAGGAAACAGGTAAGTAAGAAGAAAATAGAGTGAGAAAAATAAAAGAATAAAAAAATTTAAAAAATTTTTTTACAGCCATATACAATTCAAACCTGCCAGTCTTCAGTAGCCTGATGCATGAGAGATACCTAACAATGAGCTTCTAATCTCCAGCAGGTATCTCAGGATGGGAGCTGCCCCACCTAATTATGGTATCTTCCCTTTGGGGATAATCCAAGATGGCTGCACAGGTTTTCAAATGTGTTGGTAGATGGGGAGTCACAGTGCAGGTGCTGAGTCCTAAAGCCTGTGGGCAGGAGGTTGCTGAGTCCTTACTGAAGCTCCTGGGCGGGCAGGCACTGAGTCCTCACTCAGTTATCAGTTTCTGTAAAGAACCTGCATGATGCTGATGGTCAGCTGAATTTGAGAACCCTGAGGTAAGTGGAGAAAAATAAAAATTAACATGTTATGTTCAATGTCTCATAATTTTGGAATATAGATTATGGGTGTTAATACATGTCTGTCTAGCTCTGGATATATTCTACATTGCTACCATTCAAGTAAAATAGAAACCAGAGTTATAGAATCCCTTTAATGTAAGGTAGACAGCAATAAAGTTAATTAGAAGAGGAAAAAATGACAATACAAGTGCAAATGCTATTATTTTGTCTGTATCACAAAAGCCTTCATGGTACAGTAAGGTTATATATTGATAATTAAGAGAAACAAGTCAGGAGGCTGAAGCAGGAAGATCACAAGTTTGAGACCAGCCTCAGCAACTGACAACCTAAGGAAATTAGTGAGATTCTGTCTTAAAATTAAAAGGGGGGTGAGGCTGGGAATTTAGATCAGTGGTAAAGCACTTCTGGTTTCAATCCCCAGTATTAAAAAGAAAATCAGTTATCAATAAATGTACAAGTCACACAGCTCTCAGATCCACCTTCCTCTAATCCACCATCTTGAATCCTCCTCCCATCATTCTTTTTAAGCATAAGCCAAATCAAGCTCCCTAAGAATACCATTCAGAATCTTCATACCACCAGTGCTCTCATCGCAGGTACTCTTGGGCACACTCTCTCTTTCTTGCCCAAGTGACGCTGGCATTTTTACTGCTTTTTATGCCTGCCATGAAGGATCCAATCTCTAGCACTTAATTCAGGGAGTCTATTTACTCCAGTTATGCACAAGTTTCACCCTTCATTTCCTTTAGATCTTTATTTAAATGCCATCTTATTACAAAGGCAAAGACCTTTTTACAATTTCCTTCATAAAATAGTATTTTCCTCTCACCTGACTCTTTATCCACTTAGCTGGCATTATTTTTCTTCATAGCATTTGTACTAAAGACATGTTATGGCAGGCTCTCCTTATCTACAGTTTGCTTTCTGCAATTTAGTTAACTGTGGTCACCTCTAGGCCAAAAATATTAAGTAGAAAATTTCAGAAATAAGTAATTCATAAGCTTTGAATTTTGTACCACTCTGAGTATTACAGTGAAACCTTTCCCTGTCTTGCTTTGTCTTTCCTGGAGCGTGAATCATTTTTTGTCTGGTGGAGCAGTGCTGTGTATGTGGCACACTACTTGTCACTTCATAACTGTCTCAGTTATTAGATCAACTCTGCTGGTATTGCAGTGCTTGTGTTCAAGGACAAACACATGTATCATTCACCCACACATTTCATCCCACAGACATTGTGCCATTTCCCATTATCGCAAGAAGGGTGCGTATAGTAAGAATGAGAGAGAGAGAGGAAAAAGAGAGAGAGAGAGAGAGAAGAAGAAGGAGGAGGAGGAGGAGGAGGAGGAGGAGGAGAAGGAGGAGGAGGAGGAAGAGAAGGAGGAGGAGGAGGAAGAAGAGGAGGAGGAGGAGGAAGAAGGGCACACTTATTCAATTTTATCACAGGATATTTGATTATTAGCTATTGTTGACCTCTTAATATACCTCATTTATAAATTTATTATAGGTATGCATGTATAGGAAAAAGCACAACATTTGTAGGTTTCAGTATTTTCTGTGCACTCAGGCATACCTTGTGGGTACTGGAATGCATTCCTCATGGATAAGGAAGGCTGTTGTAGATGGCAAACCTTCTTGTTTATTGCTGTATTCCTTGCATTATGATACCTCCCACAGAAGAGAATATGTGTCCATTTGATCATTGGTTGTTGTATTTCTTTACACCAGAGAAGGCACACCTTGGTTTTAAGCAAATATTTGTCAAGGAAATAAAATACACCTTTTAGTCTTTGCCTCTTGATTTTCCAAACCATCCTTACGAAAGTATTACCATGAAAGCAGTTGTTTCTTGTAAAAGTGTTTGCTGAACTCTTTCAAAAGAATTTTATAAATTTTTTTAGTTTTCAAGAGTCACAGAGTCTAAAGAAATTTGTTTTAGAAATTCAAGTTAGTTTTATCTTTAAAAAGAAAATTTAAAACAGTTTCCACTGAGCTTGGCTTAACTTGAGCAATCAATCTACTACTAAGAACAGTTGCTTGAAGCAATGGCTCTAGCACATTCTGAGGAAGTATGAAGGCTAAATGAGAACAAATTAAAAAATAGATATCTTTGTATGCTGAGCAAATTATTGAAGACTGAGAAGATCAACCCCCCAGTTATTAGAGAAGAATCTACCTCCTGAGATCAGCTTTTTGCTGCCAGAGATCCCAAATTCTTGGAATTAAGGAAGAATGAGTGTAACAGCAGACTTTTGAGATTTCTTTTAAAAGCCTTTGTTTCCTGGTTGGTGTTCTCTCTGAGCATCCTCCTGCTGCTCTGATTTTCTGCAGTTTGTAATACCTGTAAAGGAGAATGGCATATTTTCATTCATGCGAAAGATTAATGATTGGCTGAAAATCAGCATTTATTAAAACAATAAAGTCCACCACTTAAAATAGCTAATCAGAAGACATATTGGCACTGTCATTCAGCTCCCTAATTAACTACTGCACATTTGTGTCTGAAATCAGGGTATGGAGAAGTGATGATTAACCTAAATGAAAATCTTCTAGTGCTCTGTTCTGTTAATAGATCTCATCATTTTCTTTAAAACTGGCTTGGTTTTATTTTTTTTTCTTCTTTGTTAATAAACTGTGATTTTTGTCTTGTAATGAATAAACCCATAAACCATCTGGCAGTTGTCTCATGGCTCATTATGTGGTATAGGCCACTCTGAGAAGCCGCCTCAGGTGACATTTAAACTGGTGCATGCAGAGAAAATCACTTTCTATTATGGAGATAAAAATTTGGGGAAAAAGAAAGCTCTCACCCTTCTTGAAATCAATATCTAAGATGAAGGTGTGGTTAGTCAAACAATAAAACAACCCATTATTGCAATTTTGCAATTCTGTGTGGGTGTGTGCCTTTACATGAGCTAAGGAGGCAATGTTTAGAAACAAGGTTGTTGAGACTTCCAGCACATTTGTTATTTCTTAATTATTAATATTGTATCTCCTTATTACCACATTGTTTTGCAAAGCCCTGTGAATATTTCATGGGGACTAGTAACTGGGAGTCTACAATGACATTCAGACAGTGTTCCAGAGATGAATTTGTGCCCCTGGAGACCTCATCATCATGGACTTGTAGGTATCATTATTTTCTGTTAGGATTTAGATGTGAGATGTCCCCCCAAAGCTCACATGTGACACAATGCAAGAAGGTTCAGAGGAGAAATGATTGGGTTACAAGAACCTATCTCAATCAGTGAATTAACCGTTGGTGGGATTAATTGAATGGTAACTCAAGGAGGAGATGGGCATTGGGGGTGTGGCTTTGGTGTATATATTTGTATCTGAGGCCTGAAATCTCTCCATGTGAGCCACACTTTTCCTCTGCCACACTTTTCCTCCATGATGTTTAGACTCACTTCAATAGCTGGAATGCAGCTGGCTGCCTATGAACTGAGACCTCTGAAACTGAACCCCCAAATAAACTTTCCTCCCGTAAAGCGGTTCTTGTTGGGTCCTTTAGTCACAGTGTCAAAAAAGATGACTAAAACACTTCCTTTCTAAGATATGCTACCATGTGTTCCATTTTGATTCAGATCCTCCACTTTTAACATGGTGCTATCTCCTTTGCACAATATTTTTCTTGGAAAGAATCATAATTAGTGCTTTAAATGCCAATCTGTCATTCTGTTGTCAGTTAATTGATAAGTTTACTGTGGCTGGGTTACTCTGTAGAAGTGATATTTTCAAAGAATAAAACTTGAAAGGTAAAGAGCTTTCAGTGTTCCCAAAGCAAGAACGAGATGTGTGGAACTCATAATGCCATTTAAAGAAGACAGTGTCATAGTTCTGACTCAGCCTTGAGATAGCTCCATAATCAACTAAATGAAAGCAGCCTGCAAAGTGTATTAGGTAATTGATGTGTTTATGCATTTTTCAAATGGAAATAAGTTCTTATATCATCACATTATTACCAGAGAGAGAGCATAGCTCTGCTTGATTGATGTAAGTTAGAGGATAGTATATCTAAAGAAAAGACTTCAGAGTTATGAAAAGAATTTAAAAACAACCTTGCTCACTGGGAAAAAGGTCTTTAAAAAGGTTGTTTTTCTTTTTGTAAAATTTGGCTAGAAGCTTTGAAACAATGAAGTGGGACAGATGAGGCTGGGCACCTGAGGAATTTTCAGGAAGCAGTTTGTTGACTGCAGGGTTCAGAGGTGGCTCACACCTAAGAATTCTTCCTCTGAACAAGGAGTATAGAAATTCATTGAAGTTTAAACCCAGTGAGGGGGTGGTTTGGGGGTTCATATGACAAGTGTTTTGTTCCAACCCCTAGACAGACAGGGGTTTCACAAGTCTGTTTATTTTTTTTTCCCTGCAAACCTGGCATTTACAAAAAAGAAGAAGCTACCAAGCACAATGCCCTCTGCTTATAGAAGTTTTTGCTGATAGAAAGCTTTCGGAAAAAGGAACTTATATGTTACAAATATAATTGGGATTTCTGCTTAATTATGGTAAGAGTTTTCTGGGTGGGGGTCTGGCCTGCTTCAACAACAACTTAATAACCTCTTCAAGCTCCTGTGATGCTTGCCAATGCATTTCTATTTTGATTAATTTTAGGAAAATAGAGATAGGTATAGTTTTAAGAAGTATTGATATTTTTTACCATGATTACAGGGATTTAGTTTAGTTAATAAATACTGGAAAATAGTAAGCTTGAAGAAAACATTTATAATATAAAAATAGTCTGGGTGACCTTCTTTTAGGCTTAGAAGGTGCATTGGCATTTTTGCAAATATGTCATTGATAATTTATTTCTGTAATAAGATAAGGAAAGACACACGTGTGCATGTGTGTGCATGCGTGCACAGACACATAACTAGGCTGAGAAGCATGAGATGTTAGGGCCTGTGCTCTCCTTTCCTTCTGTGGCCTTAGACTAACCAGTCAGTCTCTATGGGACTCTATTTCATTCCCTTGATTTACTTTACCTACATTAAAATAGGTATTTGAAAGATTTCCAATGAAATGAATTAAAATTGTTTAAAGTGCCTTCAAAGATGTAAAAGAGTGTTTCACAATAAAAGGAGGAAAGGTAGATGCTTTGGTTTCAATTCTGGTTCTGCCACTTCTTGGTCACTTCAGTCTAATCATGTAAAACTCTGAGTGTGTGTGTGTGTGTGTGTACATTTTTTCATATTGTTGACTTCGTTTTTTCCCTAAATGCAAATCTAAAATGCTATTTCCACATTTTCCATTAAAGATAAGCTTCATGTTAATTAGTGTATTTGTATAGCACCTTCTGAATCCTGTCTACTTCTATAGTTTTATCTCAAAACTTGTATTCTATTTGCTTGCCTAACTACTGCTTGGCATACTCCCTTGCTGCCGGCCTTTCTTAAGCTGTGCCCTTGCATGAAATATCTGTCACTCCTCTTTATTTATGAATCTCAGACTGACTCTCTAAAATTCAATATGTTCATTATATCTCTCCTTCCCCAAGGTGTCTCTACTTCTTCCCTGCATCACAATATACTTAACTCTACCATGGCACTCTTTCAAATTATATTCCAGTTACCTGTTTATGCTGTGTCTATTAGACTTTAAGTTACTTGAAAGAGGTATTTGTTTTTGTGTTTTTGTGCAGATGAAATACTGAGGGAGCACACAAACTGCTAAGAAGTGTTTGATTCTTTTTATTCCCTCTGTTCTCTAAAAACATTTTAATATTATTTACAAACTCTAAGGCTAAATTTGTCCAGAAACTCCAGGAGTTGAAGCACGGCCTGGAAGTTTGTTTGTTTTCGATGTACTTATTGGTGTTGAATAATTCACTGTGTCAGAGAATGAACATTCAGAACCAAACACAATTCAGAATGTGTAAAATAACAGATCTGGCTTGCAAATTGACAATCTTGGTGAATATTATTCCTGGTTTCTCTTAACATTTCTTCTAGCTGCTTTGTTAGTAGGGCTGAGTAGCTTTTCTGAGTCACAGATGGAGACTTCTACCTGACCACAGCTGTTGCCAAGGAAATCATGCAGAGAACACATTTCAAACCTGTGACTCAGCAAGAGACTACCAAGGACAGGAGGACACAATTTGGAGCACTTGGCTAAGGGTACAAAGCTGTGAGTTACAAGGCGTGCCCAAGAGCAGGACTGTTTATTTTCTCCAACACTCTCAAGCCAAAGCATTTGCATATTAGCTCCTACTGATCCTGAGAAGACAAATGGAAGAAGGCCAAAACTCTTACCAAAATCAGGTCATTGAAATTATATTTTATGATTATGCTTCTAAGTAAGAGGTAGAGAACCACACATAGACATACCTATGTAAAGGAAATCATCCCCTTTATTTTGAAGAAAATTCTTGATGAAGATGCACACTTAGATAGAACAAAGTGAAACTGGCAAAAATAGTGCATCACATGTGTGCACACATATAAACACAGAACAAAGTTTCTGATTGGCCTGGCTAAGTTTCCAGTACAGTGGATGTTCTAATGATTCTTTCTCACTGGCTTTAGACAGTTGTTAAAAGCTACTATAAATCCTTATACTCAGACATAAAAGCTAATTACTATCATAGGTTCGGAATCAATTTTCCCCTTCCCTCTGTGTCACAGTGGGTTATTATAAAATTAGCTACATAAAGGAGATTTTATGTCTTAGCTCAATTTATTTACTCTTTTCCACAGTAAGAAGCAACCACATGCATTTTAGGCCAGTCGGGTTGTGGTGATTCCCTTACTGACAACTGTGCCCATTACACATTGATACACAAGTGAATAGAAAGAAGTGCTTAGGAAAATTTTTAAAAAGACTTAAAGATATAAAGAAGCATAATAAATGTGCTATAAAGAGTACATGGTGCCAGGCGCAGTGACACATGCCTATAATCTCAGCGCCTTGGGAGGCTGAGGCAGGAGGATCGGGAGTTCAAAGCCAGCCTCAGCAACTTAGTGAGGCCCTAAGCAACTCAGTGAGACCCTGTCTCTAAATAAAATACAAAATAGGGCTGGGGATGTGGCTCAGTGGTGGAGTGCCCCTGGGTTCAATCCCCAGTACCACAAAAAAAAACAAAAAAAAAAAAAACAAGAAAGTAGATGGTCCATTTCTGGAAGAATTCTGAAATGAGACTTCACTTTAGAACTCCTTGAATGTCAGTTGTGCAAGCTTTCAATATAGTATCTCTTGTTGCTTTAATCCTTTTCTTGTTTTCTTCTTGGACTCCACAAGAATGTTAGATCTTTCAATAAGTTTCATATAACTACTACACTCACTTGGTTTTTTCTCATCCTGTTTTCACTTTTCACTCTAGATGTCTTCTGTGATCTAATTTTCAATTCAGTCAATTTCTCTTTTGCTCTGTTTACTCAATAGTTAAAGTTATCTATTGAGTTCTTCATGTTAACCCTTGCACCTTTGAGTTCTAGAAATTCCTCTCAGATAGATTCCTTTGCTCTGGTGAATTCACTATGTTGTATTGATTTACCTTAACCTTTAAACAGGAATTTTGATGTTCTTGTCTGAAAAATTTGTATTGTCCCCCCATCCCATCTTTCATTTTTAGCCTATCTCTAGACACACTAAATGGTTTTACATCATTGTACGAGAAAATGTTGTAGAAACTCTAGATGATGTAACAGTCCCCCAGAGAGGATTTTATTTTCTTTTGGGAAGTAAAATAAGTTAGGGCAGATTAGTTTGCATCAATCTCAAAATAAATGATAGGAGGTTGTATCAGTCAGCTTTTTATCATTGTGAAAAATGCATAAGAATGACAACTTAATTGAGGAAAGACTTATTTTAGCTCATGGTTTCAGTCCACATTCAGTTGGCTCCATGGCTTTGGGCATGGGGAGAGTCAGGAGATCATAGAAGAAAGCCATGGTAGAGGAAATCTTCTTACCTCATGGCAACTAGGAAGCAAAGAGAGAGAGAGGAAGAAAGAGAGAGAGAGAGAGAGAGTGCGCACATAAGAAGCCAGGGACAATATATACCCTACCAGGCAAAGCCCCCAGTGACCTACTTCCTCCAACTAGGCCTTACTTCCTACAGTTTTCACCACCTCCCAATAATGACATCAAATTATGATCCCAAAATGGATTAATCCACTAAATGAAGGTAGAGCCCTCATGATCCAATCACCTTCCTGAAGACCCCACTTCTGAACATTGTTACATTGAAGACCAAGCCTTCTTCAACACTGTTTGTGGAAAATTCCAGATCCAGATTATAACAATGGTCTATTTAAAAATTTTGAGGATGGATTATTTTCCAGTTTGCTTTTAATCCCAGAGCTTATTCTTTCACAGGTTGCATTTGAAAGCCTGGGCATTTTCCAAGAGCCTTTTCTCCTTTTTTGGTTCTGAATTCACAATTTTGTTTCCACAGCACTGAAACACTCCCAAGAGCTCTCCTAAGCTTTGGCCTCTCCATTTCTCCTTTTTTAGTTGGCTTCTTGATATACTCTCCACTCAAGATCAGTCATCTTCAAAATCTATAGGTACTGTAAGGAGAAAGTAAAACAGAATGCATATGGTTTCCTGTTTTGAGACTCTCCATTCTCCAATTCCCAACTCTAATGGTAGCCTGGAACTCCAACTTTTATTTCATAGTCTTGAGAGGTTGACAAACAACCTGAGTCTCTGTTTTTTGCTCATCTTCTGGGCCCTGCATCTCTGACGGGTCAGAAAATGCCCTATCCAGCTCAGTTCAAGACATTTCTATTCCAGAATTTGGCCACTTATGTCCTCGTGGTCTTGGATATTTTCTGCTTCCTTGATATAATTGTTTTGTTGTTGTTTTCATTTTTAAAATTCATATATCATTTACAGTTGTTTTAAGAAGAGATTGGGTTAGTAAAATATAGATTTTCATAGTCAGAAATGTAAGTTGTATGTCTCTTTAAAATGTCCTAAGTAAGATTTTTGGTTAGAAATATTCAAAATAAAATGGGAGGCATAAGAAATGGAAATATGAACAAGAAGTTCCTGTAAAAAAGCAATAGGAAAGGATGAACATCTTTAAAATGTTTTACAAAACAAATTGAAATGATATTACAAAAAGCGATTTGCTTGGGAAGAATAAAGAACAACAGTTAAAGCCGGGCATGGTGGCACATGCCTATAATTCCAGTGGCTCAGGAGGCTGAGGCAGGAGGATCTGGAGTTCAAAGGCAGTCTCAGCAAAGAGTGAGGCACTAAGCAACTCAGTGAGACACTATCTCAAAATAAAATTAAAAAATAGGGGTGGGGATGTGGCTTAGTGGTCAAGCACCCCTGAGTTCAATTCCCGTACCATAAAAAGCATAAAAAGTGATGTACATAAATACTCATAAGGTATCAAACCATAAATACTCATAAGGTGTTTTGTACTCCAGTCAAGTAAAGAAGGATTGATTTTTATCTGTAAATTGTTATTGACTGTGAAAATCAGCTGACTTCTGTTGTTAGAAATCAGAACACAGTGCATTAGGCTGAATAAATGTGTTGCCTAGTAAACTTGCATGGTGCTAAATTACATTCAACTGGTGAGTAGTTTAATGATTTTCTTCTCTAAGATGTGAACATGTGAGTATATTTCAAATGGTCTGTTTTACTCAGTCAAATTTGCAGGCAGAGAGCTTACAAGCCCCACAAAAAGATAAGAGAAGTCATAAAAGTGATGAGGCAAAGCAGATATCCAAATGGCAAAGTGATCTAATTTATCCATGAACATTTAACTGAAATTAATTCTTAAATGATTGATCATATTTTGTGACAGCAACTGTAACTTCCTCTATGCATGAGTTAGAGTCATTCATTATGGGGATTATAAAGATGATCAATGACTTGGCTTTCTGACAAGTCAAATCACAAATACATTAAAATTCCTTGTGCCACTCATGAAATATCTACCCATGAACACATCAGGCACCCAGGATTGTCAGGCATAATTCACATATCAATTTTAATATAACTCCCTGAAGCATTGTCAACCAATACTTATTAGGTGCCCTCTGACTACATAGGCAATTAGCATTGGGAACATGTGGAAAATGTACAAATCTGTCAGGGAAGTCTCCTTCCACTGTTAGAAGAAAAGATAGTGATGTACATAAAATCATTTGTTGAGCAAAATTATCTGAACATACAAAATGTCTCTGACATCTGAGATGCTCTGAAAATAGAGGCATCAGTGAAAGTGTCAGCCGAGCTCTGGAGCAGCATATAACATAGTTGTATTATGTAGATTTTCTCACTAATCTAAGGGATTGGGGCATGGTAAGGGTTATGCATTTATTTCCTCAGCAACTTTTTTGAACAATATTATGCACTTGGTTCAAGGGACAGAAGTTAAAGGTAGTAGAATTAGATAATCGATGAATATAAAATGAACTAAATATCATGATAGACATTTGCAAAAATCTCAGAGAAGAAACATTTCCAAAGAATTGTGGATTTAGAAGAGGGGAGCTGCTGAGAGACCTCAATCAGGTGATAAGACTGAGGTACTGGGCGCTTCAGGCAGAGAGAAGAGCAAACACAGAGCATGGTGGTTTTGCATTGTGCCCATTTAGCTAAGTAGGAACCACATTTTCCGGAACCATCTCCTCTGTGGTTAGGGCTAGGCACAAGTAGTTCAAGAAAGAGTTGAAAGGTACAAATAGAGCCATAGTTATTTCCTACAACAGCTTAGATGGGGCAAGTCCCTGTGCATGGCTAGAACATTGATGCCGCTGGTTCACTGGCTCCCACACTGTCCTGCTAATGGACTCCCAGTTCCTCCACCTGCCATCAGATCTTTTCTTGTGCTTCTCCAAATCCTGAGTCAAACACAGGTGCAACTTGGGGTTGAAGAGCAGCGACTTCTTCTCAAACTATCTGTGTAATTCAGGTAAGAGGCAAGTTCTGATTTATACTTGTGAATTCTAGTTTATTCTCAAGAGTTCTCATCTATGTGTGTGCTTTGTTTGTTTGTTTAGCTTCTCTTCCTGTCTACCTACTAATGGAGCAAACTTCCATCTCACAACCAGGCACAGAAGCAGGTCCTTCCACAGATCCACCAGTTTTTCTTACGGTTCCTGATCAGTGACATTTCTCTGATGATCCAACCTTCTTTTTGCAGAGCTTTACTTCAACAACTTTCCCCACAATTCTGTAAGGCCTAACCATACAATAAATGTTTAATTTCATGTCATTCATACTTGTTCTGCTTCCCTGTTTGAAGTCTAACAGTAAACTTTTAAGAAAAATGCTTATCAGGCAATTATGAATAGATGATGTGACTGGAAAAAAGGATGAATGTCAGGAAATTAAACTGAAAAGGGACCTCATTAGAATCCACTTTAGCACAGGATGAATGTCGAGATTTCTGTTTTCTGAAATTATCACTTGCTTGTTGTGGGAATGGATTGGAACAGCTAGGTCAAAGACAGGAAAAACAAGCAGAAAAGATTATTAAAAATTCAAGAAAATAATGGTAGAAATCAGGTCACAGGTATGGAAACAGAGAAAAAGGGAGGAATCAGAGATAAGTACAAATACATCTTAAAAATTGTAAATAATATTTTAACCTTCCTGTAATTAGTGTTTACACTAGAAATGTTTTCCAACCCAAGTTTTTGGCTCCATTTGTAAGACTGTCTATAATTCATATTGTTTTAAGTAATCGCAAAACAATAGTGTTTCATGGGGAAGAAAATTAGAGTACATTACAAAGTAAATGTAAGTATTGATCATGAAAATTGTTGAGCGTGAGTGTGTGCATGTGTTTGTACTGAATGAAAATGTTACCCAATGTGGGCAATCAGTAAGATGTGAAATCCTCTGAGGTTTCAAATCCTGTGGGCACCCAAATGTAAATGTCACATCATGAAGAGGTCCAAAGTTTCCACAGTGGATATTGGAGAAGGTGAATCTCAGTAAAATCTTAAATAAAAGGTAGAAGGAAGAGCTACTGTGAAATAAATACTGCTGCCTTAAAATCTAATGAAGAGAGATGACAGTTATGATTAGTTTTCTACTCTTAAGCACTATTTAAATTGTAGCTTCTTCTGCATTTCACTTTTTGTTACCATGACATTTTTCTTTATAACAAAAAGGAAGAAAACATTTTAAAAGTTATAAGGATCATTGCTTGTTTTCAAGCCAACTATATATTGCCAAATTCTTCCAAATTTGTTGCTACCAGCTATGTTTTTATTCTGGGTGTACTGATCAAATCTTTCATTGAAATTTTACTGAATTTATTCATGTCTCTATTCATATGCATGCCTTATTGACATAAATTTTTACAAATTTCTCATTAACACCAAACAGATAAGAATACTCTATCGGAAAAATAGTCAGAATGTCACCTTAATTAGTGAAATATATTTTGATTACTTGAAGGAAGAAATGAAATTCTTTCTTCTTTGCTCCATTTCCATCATTTTTGGTCGTATCCCCTCTAGCTGTACATTTAGTTGTCTGTTCAGATCATGCAGGGTCCTTATGTCACAAACCAATAACTGAAACTACTCTGCTGTGCTTAGCTGCCTTGACCTGGGTAATTTCCATTGGGGGATTATCTGATCTGGCAGGAGATTTGGCTGTCAGATTTGGGTGGCTTCTGCTCCTTACAGCAGAATTTCCAGAAACAAAAAATGCACCCTATTTCATTGCCTGTGGAGAGACACAGAGAGAGGAGAAAGACAGAAAGTGAGACTAGGAGGAGGAGAACATTTCTATTTATTCATACATTTATATCTGTATTTATACTCATTTTCAGTAAAGAACATTTGTACTAACACACACATTTGCACCATTAACATATATTAAAATGTCAAGCATCTTTAATAAATACTGAGCTTTATGAATATCCATTTAATAAATACTGAGCTTTATGAATATCCAAAAGAAAAGCTCTTTGGCAGATAGAAGGCCAAGTTAAGCAATAAATGGATGATTTTGATAAATGTCTATTCATTACTTGAAAACGCCCACTATGAGATAAACATGGAATTCACCTACATTTTAACTTTATGAACAACTCTACATGTTCTCACTAATGTTATCTTCAAGATTAAATCTAGAAAATAATGCAACCATGGGAAGGGGGTGGATGGTATCTATGAGGATTTCCTGGTGCACAGTTGTTAGAAATTTTTCTATATACAAGATAGCTTGAACTTTGAGCCCTCTTCTGCCTAAGCAATCACTTCTTTAAGTCAAAGGTGTTTTTGGTTCTTTTTGTTTGTTTTTTTTCTCTGAAGTAATGCCACGCCCACCACTATTCCCCTCAGTGCTTGACACGGTTCCACTGGGAATAATGAAGATTCTTGCACGGTCTAATCATCTGGGAAATGTGGACGTGGCATACTCTTTCTTGTTTTTGTTATTTCTTATTGTTATTGGATGTTTGCATTTATAGATTTCAGTAAAAAAATTAGACATTAAGTGATTTGGAACATAAAAATAACACTGCTCAAGCCTTAATTGATTTCATATTAATATTACCCTAAACAAATGGAAAAAGTGTTGTGGGTCAGATCAACAAGAGTTATTGTCCACTGCTCTCAGTTAGCTTAACGCAGCCAGACTGCCTGGCAGCTTTAGCCCAAAGCAGGACGTGTCCCCCTCTTAGTGAAACTGTTTTCACAGTTCAAGGACCACACCTGGATTACATGGAAAACTATGACCTAGAGAATAATCTTTAAATCCCCTAGATATAGGTCTCCCTTTCCTTTAGATAGAAGTTATAATTAGGAAATAAGAAGTGCTTTTCTTAGAGGTCGTTTAACTAATTAACAAAAAGAAGTTCCACTTTATATACAACAGATAGATCAAAGGGCACTGTGCTGTCTTTGAGAGAGATGCCAAGTGTGCTTGATTGATATGGCTGTTTGTTATTCTTGACTCAACTGTAAACCATGACGTACTAAAGCCTATATAACTTATGAGAATGGCCTTTACTCTTATCATTCCTAGTAAGACAAAAACCAGAATCAATTAAAGCCTTTTGTGATGTTTTTCTTGGAGGAATAGGAGAAGTTATCTTATTTTTGCTTTTGCTTTTGCTCATTAGATTCGTTCAGAGCTTGCAACATTTCCCCTTCTATGTAACCTCAAAAGAATGTACTCAAGTTGAACGTATAGATATATAGAGATCGTGTGTGCAACGGTAGCTGGACTTAGAATTTAGCCATGTAACAGTAAAGTTACAACTAAGCCTCAGATCTTCGAGTCTGTGTCGCTTTACTCTTGTCGTCAATGCCTTCCCCCCACCGAGCTGTGCCACGACCCCTGCTAGGCTGGACCTCGGCAAAGTAACATTCTTAATGTAAACAGAATAATAAAAATCTCCTTTTTTTCTGGTAATTACCTTTTGAATATGAATGAGTCCTTTTTTTCTTTTTTATTTATTTATTTATTTTACATTTATTTTGATTCATTATACACAAATGGAGTACAGCTGTTGTTTCTCTGGTTGTACCCGAAGTAGAGTCATACCATTTGTGTAATCATACATGTACATAGGGTAGTGATGAATCCCTTTTTCTGCATAGTTCTAAAACTGCAAGGTAAATATTGATCAATGGACAATTCATTACATTCCCTTTTAAGCTGCATATAGCTTAATCCAAAATTCCTTCCTTCTTCCCTACCCACCTCCCCACTTTGGATTATGCAGAGGGGAGTGAAGTGAGGGGTGGGTTGGTGAGGATGGGAAGTAGGGTAGAATGAGACAGACATTGTTACCCTATATACATGCATGATTACACTACTGTTGTGACTCAGCACCATGTATAGCCAAAGGAATGAGTAGTTGTGCTCCATTTGTGTACAATGTGTCAAAATGCATTCTACTGTCATGTATAACCAATTAGAACAAATTTTAAAAATTTTTTAAAAAGACATATATGGCTTGGTAGACATTATAGAGACATTTAATTTAAGTCATAGCTTAACTTTTTGGTTTTTGGTTTTTGTTGTTTAAAGTCAGAACTTGATACTGACTTGGCCAGATTAGGAAATAAAGGACCAGAATAGTTCTCCCTTCCTGTGTTAATATAATGGTTTCCGTAATTTAACTAAGGGGCAGCAAGAAGAAAGTTAAGAAAAAAAATAAGAATTAAAAAAGATTTTTTAAAAAAGAACAAGCAAATGAATCTTGAAATAAGTGTACTCTATCCAGAGTTCTATGAACTTCCACAGCAATTTCTCAATTTTTGTTTCCACTCTCAGAACATGAGTGGCCATCATTATCAGGGAGTCTACTTTTTCAATGTTATTCATTTAAAAAAATATATGTACTCTGATTCTCTCGAAATTATGTACTTATGTCCAACATAGCCTTCACTACTAAAAGGAATATGCTAGTTAATATGCTAGTTAATCTAGCATACTATTGAAGTTCAAATAATTTTTACTTTATTGATTAATATCTGCTACTCATAATTAAACAACTCACATGTTATCTTGTCTACTTTTTACAAAGACTTCATCCTCAATTTACAAGTTATAAATAATGTTGCTGATGTCTTAAAGAGGACACACAATTAGTCTGTGACTGAACTAAGACATAAATTCCAGTCACACTTCCCAATATAATGTCACCAAAAAAATTAAGTATCTTGACCACTTTTCTTACTGACAAAGGAGACATCAAATATATTTATTTCATGGGATTCTTGGAAGGATTAATCTCAAATATCTGTGGACACGATTTGAGAAAAAATAATCTGGAACAGAGATTATTCAAATTTGATCTTCTGTGATCTTATGGAAATCTAATAGTAAATGAGGGACAACAGGACAATATAGTTAATATTAATGCTTCAGATATTAATCTTTGGATTTTTGTTTGTCTGTTTGTTCTTGGTGATAGAGGTAGGACTCAGGACTCTGCTCATGCAAGTCAGGTGCTTTATCTCTGCGATGCATCTCCAGTCCCAATCCCTTTGGGATTTTTAAAATTACTTTTCTGTTCATAATCCTTTCTTTCACAACAAGAGGCTTCCACATGCCTTTTTGAAGAATTAGGATTTTTACAGAAGAAATAACAAGAGCAATAGGATCAATATTCAGTTTATGACCCAAAATAAACTTTGAAACCACCATTTTATGAAATTATTAAAAACCAAAGGCTTTGGGTTTTATGTTTCCTCTATGATTTATCAAGAGATAGAGCAGAATATAGTTTTTGTGAAATGATAATGAAAGAGACAGGCTCCCTCCCCTGTTCTTAAAATATTAGATAGGAATTACTTGTAAAGGAAATAAGAAAGTCGTATTTTAGGATTAGTCTTAGGGAAGTTTACAAAAATTCTAAGTCAAAAATGCATTTAATAAACATAACCTGCTGGGCAACAAAGCTTAACACAGTTCATTGGAGAGTACTAGTTTTCTACCCCAGTGACCCTCTGACTGGGTGGGGATTGTGGCTCAATGCTCTTGCCCACTGCCCTCTGCCCATCATCACCAGAGAAGATTGCAGCACGTCATTAGCAAAGGATGAGGTCAAATTCGAATTTCAAGGTATGGTTTCTACTAAATGCATACTTTTTACATCATCATAAAGTTGAAAAATTGTAATTTGCACCATATTAAGTTGTGCACTGTCTGTACCGCATGAATACAGTGATATAAAGTGCTTAAAATAGTCAAATTCATAAGAACATAAAATTGAATGGTGGTTACCAGGAGCTGGGGGGAAGCAGAAATAGGAAGGTATTATTTAATGGGTGTAGAGTTTCAGTTTTGCAAATGAAAAGAGTTCTAGGGAAGGGTATAAGTGATGGTTGTGCAAAACTGTGAATGCATTTAATACCACTGAACTACACACTTAAAAACGGTTAAGGTGCTAAAATTTATGCTATGTCCCATGACCAGCCTGAACCTATTTTTTTATTAAAACAGTTGGGTCTTCTGGCCTCTACTTGACCAAATATTTTAAAATTCAGGGGATAAAAGAGAAGGACATGGGTTCAGGTATTCCCAAAAGATTAACTGATGTTTGGAACCAAGTTCTTGGAAGAATTGGAGTGACTGCTCTGGGTACTAATGAGGAAGGGGAGTGACCTGCATAAGGTAAATAATGCTTTTTTTTTGGTGATGTGTGGTCGACATCAACAGATCATGACCTAAGAATGCAGTGATTGTAGGCTGAAGAGCTCCAGAGAACACATGGTTGGACAGTGTGTTGTTCTAGCTTACAGTATATGACATTATAAAGAGTAAATTTAATGTGACTAGAAAATGAATCATCATTTGCAGTTTCTTGCTTAATCTAGGTAAGACTTGGATTTGTTGTCATCATCTATGGAGAACAGTAACAACCTTGGCAAGGTCATTAGATTCCTATAGGCATGGGTTACATGATGGATGGTGCAATGTCATGAATAATGATATAATCAGCATTTAATTAATGACATTATGCAATTGCAGAGGCAAGAAGACCCAACTGTTTTAATAAAAAAATAGGTTCAGGCTGGTCATGGGACTCTAAGTAACACCAGCATTACTGTTTTTTGTTGAGGTTAGAGATATGAAGTTAACCAGGAAGATCACATTTAAACATGAAGAACGTAAAAAGATGGCTCCTGGACCTGAGTAGGTAGGGAAACTTCCTGGACACTAGGAAGCATTCCCATGTGTACTGTGTTAGTTTAAGTACACAATTATATGTGTAGTGTGTTTCGTCACTGTGACCAAAATATCTGGCAATAACAATTTAGAAAAGGAAAAGTTTATTTTGCAGCTGCAGTGTTTCAGTCCATGGTCAGCCAACTCCATTGCTCTGGGTGTGAAATAAGCCAGAACATCATGGTGGTAGGGAATGGCAGAAGAAAGCTGCAGCTCATGGAAACAGAGGGATGGGAAGGAAAGTGAGGAGCCAGGAAAAAATGGTACATCCCTACTAACCTACTTCCTTCAGCAATATCCCACCTGCTACCTAGTAGTCCATTACCACCCAGTAGTCCATTCAAATTATTAATTCATCAAATGAATTAATCCACTGATTAAGCTACAGCTCTCATAATATGATCATTTCACCTGTAAACTTCCTAGATTGTCTATGTCTAATGCATGAGTTTTTTGAGGGAACACTTCACATCTGAACTATATTATACTCTTTAAAAAATACATAAATAAATATCCCCATTATGCTTAATCCTCATGGTCATAGATCACACTGTTGTAAAATATTCCTAATCAAATTGTTTATATAAAAAGAGCTCAAGGAAGGGTTTTGACCAGTGTCTGCACATCCTACAGGAGACATGTTGGGACAGTAATCAAAACCAACACTTTTGAACATGTAAAAGCACAGGCAGAGAAAAGAAATCCAGGGTCCCACTCACTCTAATCCTTCTTCAATTCCTCCTTTCCTTGATCCTTGAAGGACCACCAGGAGCTCACTAAGGTTCCTGTGAGCATGACTGAAAAAAAATACATGTTTTCATCATTAAAATCATTTCTAATCTAGGTGGAGGCATCTAATCTAGGTGAAGGATGTTGCTTTCTGTTCATTTTATTATATATATCTTATTAAAAATTTAAATATTTAATACTACACTGCTATTTGAAACTCAAGTAGCAAGGAAAATAGAAAATTGTTTTCATAGTATTGGTTAATTTAGAAGACACATTTTCTTTATTAGACATTGCATCTCTCTTTTGAACAAATACAAGTTTGCTCATTAGTTTTCATAATATTACTTCAATTTGTACCCCATATGTGTACAATGAATCAAAATGATCTCTGTAACAATAAAAACAGTAAAACAAAAAACAAACAAAAACTCCTATAATTTTTGAACAATTATTAAAATATCAGGAAATCAAAGAAAAAGAAGTCACCTCAAGGATTTTCAAGATGGCAGCTTGTAAACACCTGGCGCTCACATTTTTCTCCACAAAACAGAACCAAAACAAGTGTTCAATAGAATGTTGAGTTATCAACCACAGGGACTTGCTGGAGTTAGACAGCACAGTCAGTGATCTAGTGAAACCCAGAAATATTACATATTAAACTAAGAGAAGTTGAGTGCTCCAGCACCAAGGACTTAGGAATCAGCAAGGAGGGAAGGACAACATCCATTGGGTCATAGTTAAGAAAGAGAGACTGGAAATCTTTGCAAGCACAAAATCTGGCATCTCACAAACATATAGTCCAAACAGACAAGAGACCTGAGATCTGCATAGTGAGTTCACTCTATGAAAAGAGTGACAATATACATTGGGTGTATAAAAATACATTGGGTGCTTGAGTGGGAGTCATCTTGGGAAGGGTTCAACTGTTTGAGTTTGCTTCTCTGAGGATATCCAATACCCAATGCCTCTTGAGTGATCATTTGGCATAGGAGGGTGACTCTGCTACAAATCCACTAAGGATTCCATGCTGTGGGGAGAAGTGGAAGACATCTACCTTTAAAACAAGTGTTTCTGAATGCAATTATAGTCCTGAGGGACAGAACAGTTCTGTGTGATGTTATGTGGTGTGGATCACATGGAACTTATGACCCTTCCCAGTCACAGATTTTTGCAGCCACCAATGGGAGTCCCTTGGGATACACCCCAGCATTTGCAATGTCATAAGAACAGTCAGCCCAAGAAGCTCCAGAAAGAAAATTTGCCTAACAAGCTTAGCCCTCCACACTGGTTCATTATTCATTAACATGTAGGGATACAGGGTAAGGGCTGCCCTCTGAGGGCTCAGCCCACGGGACTATTGAAACAACCATTGTCTAGCAAGTTCCACATTCCACACTAGCTAATTCTAATGTGCAAAGCTGCGGAGAAGAATTCGACAAAGCTTCAGCCACAAATCACTCCCGCTAGTCATGGGGCTAGTACCACTGTGGAGGCGGGGTGCTGAATAACTCCTAGCTGTTGCTCTGTATGTTTTTTTCTTTTTTCTTTCTGTTTCTCCTCTTTAAAAATTGTAGATATTTCCCCTTTTTATTTTTTCCTTTCTTGCATTGTTTTGCTTTTCTCCTGCTTCCTTTTTTCCCCTTTCTATTTTTGTCTTTTAATTTCATTCTACAATTTTTTACACTTTCTTGTCTGTTACTCTTACTATAATTGTTTTTTTCTTTCATTTTATAATTTTACTGATCTTTTTCTTTATCTTTTGCTTTACTTTTTATTTTCTGACCCTTTCATTTCTAATGCTGTTGTTGCATTTTATTATTTTCAAACTTTTTTTCTCTATGCAGCTGGGATAGAGCCCAGGACTTAGTGCACATTGCACTGGCAGTCTTCCACTGGGCTACCTTCCCAGCCCAGCTGAGAGGAACTGCATCTTGATCCAGTCACAACCCACTTCAACACAAATCTTTCCAGGTACTCAAGAATAGGGGGTACAAAATCCACTGGAAGATGATTTACCCACTAGTTGACATAGCTATAGGCTATGATATCCTGTTTCTGGAGAGAGACCCAAAATGAATAGTAAATAAGGAAATTCATAAATGCCATACGAGCAACACAAAGGATAATTAAGGGAATCCTACACCCAGAAAAGGAAGAAAGATAAACACAATCAGGAGAACTAATGAAAGAATAAATTCCACTGGAAGAGTAGACACATGAATGAGAAAGAGGAAAGAATCAAACATTAATATAGATTAAAGGATCAAGCTTCTAAGATGTATAATAGAGCAATAAACAAACATTGAATATTCCAAACAATTGGAAGAAAAACAATAAAATCATAGGAATAAGTACATGCCTTTCAAAAATATTCCAGAATGTCAATGGCATTAATTATCTAATAAAAGATGAAGTTGGTTGGAAGGATTGAAACATAAGATTGAACAATACATGCCTGCAAGAAACTCATCTCACCTGCAAAGATAAATGAATATTTAAAGTGAAAGGATTGAAAATGATATTCCAAGAAAATCAAACCAAAAGCAAACAGGAATAGAGATACTATGTTTAACAAAATAGAGTTTATCTCTGTTTAAATCCATAGCCAATGTTATGCTTAATGGGGAAAAACTGAAAGCATTTCTTCTAATACAAGGAATAAGACAAGGCTATTCACTCTCACCACTCTTATTCATTAAAGTAAGAAAAAAAATTTTCAGAAGACACTAGGATATAAAAAGACCTCTGATATTCACAGATTAGAAGAATCAGTTATTATTAATCAATTATTAAATTTGCTTATTCCCCTAAGATATCTGCAGTCAACACAATCCTCATCAAAATACCAATAAATTGCCTCATAGAACTAGATAAAGTAATCCTAAAATTTACAAGAAAGACAAAAGACCCAAAACAGCCAAAGCAATCCTAGGCAAAAGTGCAATACTGGAGGTTACATAGTACCTGATTTCAGAGCACATTATAGAGTCATGATAATAAAAACAGCATGGTTTTGGCATAAAAATTTACCATTGGAAAAACATAGAAGACGCTGAAAAATATTCATGCACATACAGTCAAATTTTATTAATTTATTTATTTTTAAAAAAATTTTGCTGACTTCATTTTTTTTATTTACTTATTGATTCATTGAACACAAATGGAGTACAGCTATTGTTTCACTGGTTGTACACAAAGTAGAGTCACACCATCTGTGCATTCATGCATGTACACAGGGCAATGGTATCTGTCACACATTCTGTTATTATTTTTACCCCCCACCCCGCCCCCACCCCTCCCTTCCCTCTGTGCTATCTATCCTTCCTCCATTCTTGCCACCCTTCCCCCCCCCGGCATTATGCATCATCATTCATTTATCAGAGAGACCATTTGGCCTTTGGATTTTTGGGATTGACTGATCTCACTTAGCATAACAGTCTCCAACATCATCCATTTACCTACAAATGCCATAATTTTATTCTTCTTTATGGCTGAGTAATATTCCATTGTGTATATATACCACAGTTTCTTTGATTCATTGTACACAAATGGTTTCATTTCTATGGTTGTGCACAATGTAGATTCAAACCATTCATGTAATTATACATGTACATAGGGTAATGATGTCTGTCTCATTCCACCATTTTTCAGTCAAATGATTTTTGACAAAGTTGCCTAAAATATTTTCAACAAATGTGCAAGATTGAAGCCAGACTCTTATTTCTCATTCTGTCCAAAATCAAGTGAAAATGAATCAAAGACCTTAATGAAAGACATCAAATTTTGAAGAGCATATAGGGAAAACACTTGAAGATAATGGCATAGGTAACCATGTCCTCGCAAGGACCTCAATAGTTCAGGGAAATAAAAACAAGAATTGACAAATGGGATTACATCAAATTAGACAGCTTTTGCACAGCGAACAGAACCTACAGAACCTATGTTTACCAGGTATTCATCTGATAGAGGATTAATAGCCAGGACAAATAAGGAACTCAAAAAATTTAATAACAGAACAGCAAGTAATCTAATCAAAAAAATTGACAAACAACCTGAATAGACATTTTTCAAAAGAACAAACACATATGGCCAATAAATACATCAAAATGTTTGATACCTTTACCCACTAGGGAAATGCAAACCAATACTACATTGAGATTCTATCTCACCTAAGTCAGAATAGCTATTATCAACAACAACAACAACAAGAAGATAAATGTTGGTGAGGATGTGGAGAAAAAGGAACCCTTATAAACTGTCAGTGGGAATGTAATTTGGTACAACCACTATAGAGAATAGTATAGAGGTTTCTCAAAACAGACAAACAAAGCTACAATGTAATCCAGCTGTCCTACTCCTGTATATATCCAAAGGAAATGAAGTCAGCATACAAAAGAGATAATTGCATACTCATATTTATTGTAGCACTATTCACAATAATCAAGATGTGAAATCAAGGGAGGTGCCCATCAACTGTTGAGTGGATAAGGAAATTATGATATATATACACAATAGGGTACTATTCCATTATAAAGAAAGAAATCTTGTCAGTTGGAATAAAATGTGTGGAACAGGAGGGCATCATATCGAGTGAAATAAGTCAGACAGACAAGCATTGCATGGTTTCTCTCGTATCCAAAAACTGAAACAAGAAGGAAGACCTGAAAGTAGAAGAGAGACTATTAGGACCTGGAAAGGGGACTGAGGGCAGGGAAGAGTGAGCAAGAGAAGGTAGAAGGGATCATGATCAATACATCATATAAGCCTAAGTAAAATATCATAGTGAAAACCATTCATTTGTACAATTAATATGTCAACACAAAATAATGTCAACTCAGTCCTACCTGATAAGTGTTATGACCAGTCATATTACTGCATTTTATTTAATTTGATACTTTATGTATTTTCTGGTAAATTTTTTTTTGTTGTTGTTTGTTTTTGAAAGGGAAAAGTGAGAAGAGATAGAACTCCTATGATGATAGAGGGGATCTAATAGCAGGGAAACCCATTTTAGTGTGCCATATGTTTTAGACAGTATGAACATTGATAAAAATCTATGTTAAGTAGGCATTGAAAAACCATCTGGCACCTTTTAAAATTTATTAACTAGGAATGAAATACAAAATGAAACATTATTCCACAAGACTTATTTGGATACTATTTAATAGCAGGGCAAATAATACTTTGTTGATAGAATATAAGTTACAAATAATAAATGTTCCAGCTCTCAAAAAGATTTCCACCAGATCTCCAAATATATAGGTAAAGAATATTTCTAATGGAAATATTTCTATATTTCTAAGTTCTATGTGAATGTAATATAAGTACAATATTTTAGCTATTTGATAAATGCTGGGGTATAGAATTAAATTATAGTTAAATATTTTTACAAAATATTAAAATAAACTAATGAAATTCACTTCTAAATTTATGTTAAACTTAATGCAAAGGTGTGAAAAACCACAAAAAAATAAAATTATTTCTTTAAAAATACTATAAGCAAATGTTATTTTCTTTAATCATTCAAGTCTTAAATTGATTACAATTCTCATATATACAAATGAAAGAATAATTACTATTGATATTTTATAAAACTATTCCCAAAGACATAACTTTAGGTGAATGTTGTTCACTATTCATGCCTTATCCACTCCTACTAATATGTAAATTTAAATCTCTTCTTTCTACCAATAGGTGGCACTAAAAATGTATATATTCCAATAATAAAATAGTTCACTACTCTGTTGGTTTAAGATGCCTTTTCTAGAATGCAATTTCAGCTGTGGTTTGAATCAGGAACACCTATCAACCATAAAATTATTCTGATGTGAATAAGAAGAATTTCATTATGCAAATAAAATGTAAAATGATTATTATAATGGGCCATTATGGAAAATTGTTTTACTTTAGTAGTATTATAAAATTTATATTGTAATCTATTAAATTACATATTATTTAGCAAATTGGATTATTATGTTTTCTCTATTATTATTAGTATCTGGTATCTGGTAAGACTGTAATTTTCATTTTAGTCCGGGATATTGATGTTTGAGTAAACAATGTACGTAGATGAATTTCACAAATTTCAGAATTTTGACTTTGCTTGTACTTTAACAAATGTATGCTTTGTCTCATAAAACTAAGACCAAATATCTGAGCACTTGTATTAATTTTGTGTGCAGCATTCTTCATTTCACCCATGTACACATAAAGTTTTTGCCTTTCAGCATGGAAAGTGTTCTAATATCTCAGTCATTTAGATTCCTTTTAAATCAAGTTCATGCAAGAAGTTCATTTCAACAACTCATAGGGGAAAAAACCCCCTTATGTTATTCATTGTGCATTTTCAACAGCAGTTTTATTAAAATGATTTATTGCCTTAAGACAAAACTTAATGACATTCCTGTTTTATAACTGTTTTTTATCCTGGGCCTGGTTAGCATGATTTATTCAGATTTCTTAAGAGAAAGTCTGAACTGCTGTGTAGTTGTAGCTATTATATAGCAAATGTGCTTTACATTGTAATAATAAGCATGCATGCATCTTTTACACTCGAACTTTCCAATAATCAAATACTGTTGAGTAGTATCAGTGCTTTTATTGGATCCCATGGAAGTCTTATTGTTCTGCACAATTTATCTCAACTATACTCCAAATTCCTGCTATTTTCTGCTCTGCAAGCCTTTGAGGGAAAGCAAACTGAATCTGACATTGGGTTTTATTTAATTTATTTCTAATGTTTCATCTCCAATCAGAGATAGTTCAATATGAACGCCCCACCCTTTGTCCTTTGGCTAGCAGGGATCCAGCTTAATTTTATTGCTTTACTGACTGCCCAAAATTGTATATCTTGATGCCCTCCATCCTAGAAACTACCTCTGGAGAATAACATACACTTGAGAGTCATTTTCCTTGATTACCCTTTGCTCTTTCAATCACTGTACTCAGATTTTGTGCTTTTAAGATTTTTCGAAATAAGGCAAACAAAAACTTTATTCACCATAAAGGACAAAAACCTTAAACAAAAAATATTTGTTACTCTAGTTTAAAAATGCAGGAAAAGGTTCAGGCATAATCAAATACGGATGTATCTAGGACTTTGCAGTAGCCATTCTCCAAAATAGACTCCAAGGATCTCTGCCTCCTATAATTTATGCTCTTATACAGTCCCCTCCCGTATTAAACTATTGGTAGAAAGAAGAGACTTACATAGAAGTAGCTCAACTACAGATTAGTAGTAATACATTACATATTAGTAGTGAAGAGCATATACCTAAAAAATATGGTCCATGTGACCAACAGCAGACAATTGAAGTCTTAGTATATCACTCCCAAAATTGTTATTGGAAGTCCATGGCTTGGATGCTCTTTCTTCACTTTGTTTCAGAGTTTTACTTTGGGGAAAACAGATCCATATTATAGAAACACCATGTGGGATGCCAAGAGCATTTATGCATACCTGTAATTCCAGTAACTTGGGAGGCAGGAGAATCACTGAGCAAGATTCTGTCTCAAAGTAAAAATATTGAATGAAATGACTGGGAGTAAAGGTCTGTGGCAAAGACCCATGGGTTCAATCCCCAACACACACACACAGAGAGAGAGAGAGAGAGAGAGAGAGAGAGAGAGAGAGAGAGGAGAGAAATACCACAGGGGAAAGAAGTGAGGTTTCCAGTTGCCAAATCACAGAGAACTGAACCTTTCCAGAAAAAAAGGAGGGGTGAGTTTCAAAGTACACAAGAGATGAGTTTGAAAGTACATCCTCCAACCTCAGTTGAGTCTCATAAGAGACCATGAGTCTGAAACACACCAGCTAAACTACATCCAGATTATTTTGTTTGGTTTGGTTTTTGCAGTAATGGAGATTGAACCAAGGGCCTCGCACATGCTAGGCAAGTGTTTCACCACTGAGCTACACTTTCGGCCCTCTACTTCTAAATTTTTTACGCAGAGAAGTGAACAGTTAATAAGTGTATATTGTTTCAAGATGCTAAGTTTTAGAGTAATGTGTGCAGTAATAGGTATTTAACAGATGTTCGATAATATCAGGCCTCTGTCTACATCTCTCTGTACATCCACTATAAATAGATATAAATTAATTAAGGTTAAAAAAAAGGGTATAATAATGATCTGTCTTTATTGCATGGGTTCTATATCAGGGACTTGCAAACTGTAGCTCACTTGTCAAATTAGACCTGTAACCTCTCTTTGTAAATAAAACTTTGTTTTAGCAATGACACTTCAATTACCTTACATTTTCTCTTTGACTGCTTTTATGTACAGATGCAGAGGTGAGTCATTAAGGGTAGAGATTTAATGGCCCACAAAGTCATACATTTGTACTCCATAGTCCTTTACTAAGAGTTTGCAAAACCCTGTTCTACATGGTGAGAAGTACACACCTGGGCTTGAATCCTTCCAAATTAGTAACTGCAGAAATAAAAAGAAATATCCGCAACTTGACAGGTACCTGATGCATGGTGAGTTCAATAAATGAACCATAGAAAGAAAATAGTTAGTTAAAGACTTGGTGAGACATTCTTGAAGAGAACCCATTGCTACAGAATTAGATTAGTCCTTCGCTGAAGAAATCATTGGTGAGAACTGGCAATCGCTGAATAAGATAAATTGGAATTTATATGCAGAGCCTGCAACATGGAGTCATTAAAAGATGCCAGGCAAATAAAAACAAGACAAAACAAGACAAAACAAAACAGGAAACTAAACAAAATAAAGCGAAAAAACAAACAAAAAAACACAAACAGCAACCAACCTACCAAACAAACAAAAACACGCACCAATGTTTTTGCCCCGTGGATCTTAGAATTTAGATAACATGAAGTTGGCATTTGAAGTGAATAGGATCCAAATGAAAGAGTATGAGAAAGACTGTTAGAGATGGAGAGGTGATATTGATTTCAATTAAAGGAATGAATATAAAACTGACAAGAAATATATAGCAAATAAATGGGGACAAAGATGGAAGACTAAAAGGAGTTTTTTATTAAAAGCAAGTTTAAGAATAATTGTTGAATTTGTAAGTAACCATTTTGTCCTGAATCTGCTTTACTGATTCATTCATTTTTAATACACTGAAGGAATACTTTTTAAATTTAAAAAATGAAATTGGAGGAATTATAGGAAATTTAAGAATAATTTTTCTAATAGTCTCTCATTCTGAATTTATTATTAGGAATTTCTTTTCATGTAAGATATTGAATAGAAGTGTTTTAACTTCTTTGCACCATAGATTTTACAACTTTCTTCATTTTTGTTATGAAAAGGTTATAAGAACTTATTTTATAAATTTGTTTATTTGAGAAAGTTTCTCCATGAAATTCAGATCATTTCTTCTACAATTTTTAAAACTTTTTTCAATTTAAATCTAGATAAGTTTCACCAGAAGTTAATTGAAAATGTAAGCTAGAGTATATGTGCTATTGCTAAGATTAGAAATCATGCTTTTTACCACTGTGCTGTAATTATATATAGTAATTGCAAGATACTTTATTCTTAGCATGAAAATTGGCTTTTATCACAAAGTTATGATATAATAAATATCCAATATGAGGACATTTGAAACATGAAAAAAAGTGTACTTTTATCATAGCTAATAGAACGAAACATGTTGATTCTGTAGAAATTTCTGCTTGTAATTCTGACCCTATTTATACAACTATTTTATTTTATTTTGTCATACTGGGGATTGAACCATACTGGGGATGTTCACCTCTGAGGGACATCTCCAGCCCTTTTTACATTATTTTTGAGACAGGTTCTTGCTAATTTGCAGAGGCTGACCTCAGACTTGTGATCCTCTTGACGCAACTTTCCAAGTCACTGGGGTTAGAAGCATGGATTACCACACTGGGCTACAGACTTTAAATGATAGTTATTACTGTATTTTTACCTTTGATTATATAATCTTTCAAGTAAACTTTAAAGCCTAATATAGACATTCTTCATGAAATTGATCCAAATATATGTAACTTTGCATTTTAAGAAGGAACAAATTTTCACTTTGTTGTTGTTGTTTTCTCTGTATCTAAAAAGATACTATAGTACATTGGAAACAGAGACATTTTAGGGAAGACAAGATGAGGCTGAGTCCCAATCGTCCTTTCACTTAATATTTCACTGGACTCAAATAAATTATTTTCTTTGAATCTCATTTTCCTTATCTATAAAGATATGGATCAGAATTGGTGATACTGAAATTCTCTTGTGTATCTAAAAGTCTGTGATTCCAATACACACACTTAAAAATACTTGATAGGGCTAGGATGATGGTGCATATCTGTACTCCCAGTGACTCAAGAGGCTGAGGCAGAAGGATCGATCTCAGGTTCAAGGTCAGCCTCAACAACTTAGTGAGGCTCTGTCTCAAAATAAAAAAATAAAAGTGTTGGGGATGTGGCTTAGTGGTTAAGCACCCCTGGGTTCCATTCCTAGTACTGAAATTAATTAATTAATTAATACATTAAGTAATTTGTGAAAAATATGTATTGAAACAAAAATGGCAATTCAACTCTACAATTACCAGAGGAAAACCATTTTAGGTTCTAGTCCTCTAAAAAATGTATTTCAGTGAAAAAGAAACCTAACACTACTTAGTTTGGGTTAAAATTTGTGTCCATAAAATGCACATATCTTGAATTTAGAATGGACAAACACATTTTGCTGTGTTTCTGTCCCCAAATAATTTCCTCTACTGCAGAGTATCCTCAAGGCCCATCTCCAATCAACTCCCCTCTCCATCTAGTACTCAGAAGACAGTAACTTTTCTACTATTCTGATTTCTCCCATCATAAATTTGTTTTCTCTGCTGGTGAAATTCGTGTATATGAATCACATAGTGTATTCTTCTTAGGCTGGCTTCTTTTATTCCTTGCCTCTTTAAATTTTTTTTTCATCTTCACTTAAAATTAATTGGTCTCATATACATATGTATGATTTTGTACCTTGACTCTTGTATCTATACTATTGCTCTTTATGTGTCTCTGTGTGTATGAAGATATATATGATATATATGTGGATATATTATTTTATTTCTAACTTTATATAATTATATATTATTATAACACATCATTATATGATTTTATATTCAATTATAATATATATGTACCTTCATTATATTAGCTTTATTTTTATAGACAAAAGTTAGAAATAGCTAAATATTCTTCAATGGGTTAAATGATTAAATAGACCATGGTACATTTTGCTGTAGAATTCTACTAAGCAATAAATAAAAAGGAATAAATTATTGTTACCCACAAACTATACTAATCTTCAGGGAATTCAGTTAAATGAAGAAAAAAGGTAGTCTAAAAATCTTGCTTACTTATGATTTTATTTATGTAGCATTTTCAAAATTAAAAAAAGTGTAAATGAAGACACTATTAGAAGATATCCAGGAATAAGAAAGAGAAGGGGGATACAGAAGGAAAGTGGGTGTGGTTATGGAAGGGCAGCCCAACTATTATATAGAACCCACTTCATGATGTGCATATGAACCTACACATGAAATACACTTGCATACACAAATACATGAGCCAAAATAAAGCTGGGGAGAGATAGGTATATTCTGCCTTCAATATTCTGGTTATGATAATGCAGAATAGATTTTTAAGCTCTTATAATTGGGGGAAACAGGGTAAAAGCTACGAAGAACCTTGTACATTTATTTTTTTAAAACTGCATATGAATCTACAATTATCTGAAATAGTTTAATTCAAGTTAATTGTGTTTTTTTAAATTCTCCCTGAGATTACTTTATTGATTAATGTGTTATTTGAAGCAATGATGTTTAATTTTGTAATAACTGGTGATTTTTCTAGACATTTTAATATTACTTTTCCTAATTTAATTCCATTTTATCAAAAATCATATTCTATGATGTAAGTCTTTTTAAATAGCTATTTGCTACATGAAAGTGTTGGAATCAACAACAAACAGCATTTGTGCTGGTGGTCCCATAAGATTATGTGCCCTGACAACATTGTGCTTGCCTTAGTTTTTGTAGGTACATTCTACAATGTCAAAACAATGACAATATTCCCTATCAATGCAGTTCTCAAAACATAACCATTGTTAGGACATGACTGTATGTTGAGATTGTTTATTTTCTAATTTTATGTATTTTTTTATATCAGGAAGACTAATCCTATAATTTTTTTTTACTTTTACAAGGGAAATTTATTTTATTTCTTTTTAATTTTTAAAAGGCATTTTATTTTTTATTTATTTTTTATTTTGGTTTGAAAGAACGGATTGTATAATCCTATAATTTTTAAACTAATTTCCTGTTACTCAATCCCATGAATGGTATGAATCTACATCATGCACAACCATAGAATTGAAAAGTTGGACCCCATTTATGTACAATGATGCAGTCATTGGGAAAAAATGCAGTCTGTAAAAATAAAAAAAAATGAAATAAAAAAGAGCTTTCTTTGTGTGCATCTAGATAATTCCAGCAGAAGGGGTTTTTGTTTGTTTGTTCATTTGTTTTTCCCACCCTATCATAAGTGAGAGTCAGCACACTATTACAGCTGCCTAGGATTAAGCCTTGGTTCCACTATTTAATAGGTGTGTGAATTTTATCTTACGGAGTTAAGTAGTTATATTTTATGCAGTGGAAAACATATCACTACATTCATATTGTAGTAAAAATAATTTTCAAATTGACATACCAGTTGAATGAGACTTGTACAGCTACCAAAGGCATACCTAAACAAACAAGCACACAGCAGTCTATTATGAGATATCTGCTAATTTTATTTCACCAAGGCATTAATTTGCCACCTTGGGAGACCAGATGCAAGACTTCACACATTCCTTTTGTCTTCTTGGTCTTGAAATGTCTTACCCTTTTAAAATCCCATTCTGATTTGTTTAAGCTGTAGGTTAAATGTTTTTTCCATATGTTTGTCTTCATTTTCATACATGTTGCAGAAGATTAACGAATTCCTGTGGAGGCATTTGTATGTCTCATTACTGTTGTCATTGCTGTGGCTTATAAATCTTGCTCCAGTCCTTCCTGTTGCTGCTGTTTTTCAATCAGCTTCCTTCTTACTTTCTCCTGGCACTGCTCCTACTCCATATCTGGCCAAGGCGTTCATGTTTGTGCTGGTAAATATCAGCTGTTGGTGTCTTATTTAAGACTTTTCCATTTTATAAATTTTTATCAGCCATTCTTGATTTCATAGTGAGGAGGGTTTAAATGGCTCCGACAAATGTCTGTTTTTTCAGACAAGAAAAACAGATTCCCGTGTTTAATTCTATCTCTTATTTTCTTTTATTAAATTTTTATTATAAAAATTTTCAAGAAGACACCAGTTAGTGCAAAAGAGTATAGTGAGATCCATATGCCTTCTAAACAGCTTCAACAAATTTAGCAGATGGCCGATTTCATTTTATCTATATACATGAAATAGTCTTTTCTTTCCATTCAATTAGTTAAAGACAAATCCTAGTCACTCTATCATTTCACCCATAATACTTTATGATGAGAGTATTTAAAGATGAAGACTTGTTCTTAACATAATTGTCTCTGTTATATTTAAAATAATTTATAATTATATTCTTGAATGTCATAAATGCATATGTTATATCATCCCTGATTATGGCACCAAGGATTTAATATGAAAAATAATTGAGGTAGCTGGAACCAGGAGAAGCGTCTGCTGTTTATTTGTAATTTTAGAACTTGTACTGATTTATCACAATGAATTTTGTACAAATTTACTGTATTTAATTTAGATCATAGGATTAGTATTATAACCCCTCAAATTCCAAGCATAGATCATATTCAAATTTTTCAAAAGATTTTACATCAGAATTGTCATTTTATGAGGCAAGTATAAGAACTAAAGTACCTGATGTGAATTTAGAGTCAATCTGATTTTATGTAGACTTTATTTATACTCATCTCTCACTCTTTTGTTTAAATCAACCCACTAATGTATTACGCACATATTTACCATATTTTGTACATGTATATGTACATATATACAGATGATAGTATAAGTAAAGAATACAGAACTAAGGATTTATGTGATAAAGTGAAACATAGAAAATTATCTGTGCACAAAATAGTCTGAGAATACAATCAATTCAACTGAAACCGTCTTAGGACTTAAAACATTCAGGAAGGTGACACATTATAAAATACATATTCAAAAAGTAATATAATTTCAATATGCCAGCAATAATTAGTTATAAGTAAGACTTTGTTACTTGACATTTTTGAAATTTTTTATTCTTTCTTTTTAACTATACATTATAGTATTATGTCTGTTTTGCCATAATAATAAAAGCATGGAATATATTGCATTCTAGTTCAGACCCCAGTACCTCTCCTTTCCCCACCCCGTGCTCCCTTCTCTCTGTTGCTCTTTCTGTCATTTACCCACAGTTATTATTTTTTTAACACAGCTTGTTAGCAAGATACTTAAAGCAAATGTATTTACCTAGTATTCGAGTAAAGGGCATATGACAGATCTTGTTTTGTAGTCGAGGAAATCAACACTCAAAGGAATATTTGGTGTAAAGAACAAATGAAGGAGCCAGTTTTTGAACCCTGATGTCTGTACTCTTTACACTCACTATGGTGTACTTTTTCTAGTCTTTCTCCTACACCAGCCATGGCGTCAGATACCACTAGAGAAAAGTTGGTAGTTGCTATAATTTCAGATATAGTCATATTGAGGTGTAAACAAAATTCTTAGCCTCAGTTGTCACCTTCTAGTATTCTTTCTCTTAAAAGTCATCAATAAAGAGAAGTCACCAAAAAAAAACTATCAACCAAGATGGATTCTTTGACATTTCCACGTGAAGAGTGCTAATGGCTGCAATGATGAGTGCACCCTTTCCTCACCATGAGTTGCTCACGCTGATCTCAGAATCCACTCTGCTGCATAGCCCAGGAGTTTCCAAATCTTCTCAAGTACATCTCTTCAGCAGCTTGTAAATACATCTTCCAATGCACTGTGTATTCAACCATATTTTAAGAAATAACTATATGCAAAAGAATGTGATATGCATTGCATGGTACATAAAGATCATCATGCACTGCTTTCTAGTTAGTTTACAGAGTATAAAAGTTTATAAATTATTTAAAAAACTGAGAATTGAACTTGTCTTAAAAGTGGGACAGAGAAAGTAATATAAAAACTAAACAGGGTTCTATAACTTCTAGAAAAGAACAGGGTAGAAATATATAAGTGTGAAGATACCCCTGACCAAATTTCACAAGCGAAAAGGCGAATAGCGGGACTAGAGTGTATGATGCAAATTATCAACACATAAGAAAGGCAGAAATTATTCTCTGTCTCATCCTTCAACTGGATGCCATTCTTCCACTGTCCCTGCAGGAGTCTTGACTTTTAAAGTAGAATATTTACATTCATGCTAAATAACCTGATCTCAATGGCACTAGTAACCTATTTATATTTTATACACTATGCAGAGTATAAAATAGTTCAGCAAGGTTCCCATATGAAAGAATTTCTTCAATTTCTACTACACTTAATGCAATACGATTACTTTCCCCTAGTATTTCTGTGAAATCATTTTAAACTTCAGTGTGTATTTTATTCTGTTTGAAGATTCAAATGTTCAATAAATGGACCAAGGGACTGGACAGACACTTTACAGAAGAAGATATACAGGTGATTAATACATATATGAAAACGTGTTCAACATCTGTAGTAATTAGAGAAATGCAAATTAAAACAACTCTAAGATGTCATCTTACTCCAATTAGAATGGCTATTAACAACATAAGCAATAATAGATGTTGGCATGGATGTGGGGAAAAAAGGCATAGTTTTACATTGCCGGTGGAGTTGAAAATTGGTGCAGCCACTTTGGAAAGCAGCATGGAGTTTCCTCAGGAAACATGGAATGGATCCACCTTTTGACCCAGTTATCTCACTCCTCGGTTTATACCCAAAGACTTAAAATTAGCATACTACAATAATGCAGCCACATCAATGTTTATAGCACCTCAATTCACAGTAGGTAGATTGTGGAATCAGCCTAGATGCCCTTCAATAGATGAATGGATAAAGAAACTATGGTATAAATATACAATGGAAAATTCTTCAGCCATAAAGAAGAATGAAATTATGGCATTTGCAGGTAAATGAATGGAATTGGAGAATATCATGCTAAGTGAAATAAGCCAATCCCTAAAAACCAAAGGCCAAATGTTTATCCTGATAAATGGATGATGATACATAATGAGGGTGGGGGATGTGGGGGTGAGAGAAGAATGGAGAAACTTTAGATTATATAGAGGAAAATGAGAGGGAGAGGGATATGAAAAATGGTGAAATGAGACAGACATCATTACCCCATGGACATGTATGATTACATGAATGATATGAATCTATATCGTGCACAACCATAGAAATGAAAAGTTGTACCCCTTTTGTGTACAATGAATCAAAATGCAGTCTATAAAAATAAAAAAATAAAAAAGATTCAAATGTCTTCATTAAAGCAAGTGTCTACTGATAAAGTAAGTACATTCACTGAAAATTGTGGCAAGAATCATGTCAACACAGAGCTCATTTTGAAAGACTAATTAATAGATTAATATGCAATTTTAATTTGTGAAAAAATTTCTCAAGTAGATTTGAGAGGGCTATTCTCTGGAGAGAATAGTAGTGTCAATAATTTGCATTCTTTGCAACAACTGGAAGTTGGCATTTGAGAAAATTCTTAGCTCTTTTATGGTGGAATACATCAACTCTGTCAGTCTGGTCTGAGGGACATTTGATCTTTGTTCCCACAGCTCAGCTGCTCTTTAAGCAACTGTGTTAACAGGTGGGTCATTTACCACTATAGACACATGCATTCATATAAACAGAGTAAGCCTGATGCTTATAAGTAGTTTACTTATACTTAGTTTACTAATTACTTAGAATGCTGTTGTATACTTAGCAAATATTTATTTTAAAACCTATTACTGGAGTGTTAGTCTTATTAATGAGATTAAAATTTAGAGGAAGTAGTTGCATGCTAATGCCTAAGCAAACAAAATGTTTGCTTCTTCACAGAGTTAGTTTTAATTTGTCTAACTTAATTTTCATTATGCACTGTTTGATGGAATAACCAGGTATGAACGTTAAAACTATGACAATTTTTAATGGTTGATAAATTTTTAATTGAAGAATTCCATTAATGAAGCTCAGAATTCATTATATTAGCTTAATTCAGAGCTCATATTGCAAATACAAAAGAATATTTTGCTCATAATCGATTTATTCTCAAAGGTATTTTTAGTTTAAGTTTATTAAATAGTGCTGATTACTTGAGACTTTAATTAAGAGGGCTATTTTGATTTTCTTTATGGGAACCTAAAACTGCAGAATACAAGTGTTATTAAACATTTGTACCAAATTTGATGCTTTTCTTAGTACTTGTCTCAGTTACCCAGAGATACATCAAATTAGACATTTTACGATGAAGAATTCACTTTATATGACCTAAGTTTAAAATTTTTGTCTTCTACTCCAGAGGGAAGTGAAATTTTATTGGAATAATAAAAAATTTTTAAAAATTGAAGACGCGTCCTAAAATTATAATTGTGCCTATTAGTCAGCTTTCCACTTGAGTACACCATAAAAATTAAATCTCCATGTAGAGAAGATGAAAACTTTGAGACTAGAAATAATTGAATACCATTATTCAATTTAAATATAACAAGTTACATTTGGGCAGTGTTTTCAGCATTTGAGAATAGGGTTGATTTTATTTTCCCAAACCTCAAGCATTATTATTAATATGTTAAGCTTGAGCTAAAAATAAGAAAAAAATGATACTTTGTAAAATGAATGGCCTGAAATTAGTTCAAGTCCAGAATGAATTCATGACATATAAAAAATTTAATGGCCAATTTTAATGGCTCACAACTAGTTGGAAACATGGGGATTAGGCTTATCAGAATAAGGTGGACAAATATTTTCCTAACAATGCATTCAATTAATCTGTTTTGAGCCTTTTCTCCTTACTTGACAGCCAATGTGCAGTCCATTCACATAACATTTGATTCTATTTATAGAATAGCTACCAAAATAGAACCTTCTCTTCATTCACACACTGAATATTTTCAGTCAATATCTCATATCCATAAAATCTTTCCCTATGGCAAAACAAAATATTTGTCGATGCTTTTTCTGTTATTGCTTCTAGTTCCATCATCTGTGACCACAAAAATTATATTCTTCTTGCGTCAACATTAAACTTCAAAGCAATTACCTGTTCTCCAAGTTTTTTCAACTAAATTTCTTTGTGCTTATGTTCAAGAATTGAGTTCACGAGGCATTAATGGATTACATAAGGGAAAACTTGATTGTTTATTTTTAGATTAAGATTCACTCATCAATATAATGGAGAAAAAGTACAAGTTAGCTTTTGGTGACAATGTCAGAATCTGTCTGCTAGCCTAATGAATCATCAGTGTGACTTAGTATGGCATTTCTCCATAAATATGCCATATTAAAATTTTAATCGAGCATCTGATGTAGAATTCAGCCTAAAGTAACTGTCAGTTGTACTTAATTATTAATATAGTTACTAAGACAGTTATGTCATTCATAATGGCTTGGCAGAAAGAAGAGTTACATATTCCCCAATTTTCTTTAAAATGTTTTCATTTTTAAAGCTAGATATTGAAGTGTATTTTAAGATCTCTCTCACACACACACACACACACACACACACACTCAAATTGCTTTAGTCATATTTGTGCCACTGTGACCACAAAAACCAAAAAAACAGCGTAGATGGAGGAAAAATTATTTTGGCTTATGGTTTCAGAAGTTCAATCCATGATCAGCTGACTCCATAGCTCTGGGTTCCAGGGGAAGCAGAGCATTATGGCAGAAAGGCATGAAAGAGAAAAGCAGCTCAAATCAGGACAGCTAGGAAGAAGAGAGAACTTTATTCACCAGGGACAAAATATAAACCTTGATGGCACACCCCCAGTGACCTACTTCCTCCAGCAACACCCTACCTATCTATAGCTACTACCAATCTGCCCATTTCAGTGGATTAATACACGGATTAGATTGTGACTCTCATAATCATTTCACCTCTGAAAATTCTTGCATTGCTTCACATATGAATTTTGGGGAAACCTCATATGTAAACCATAATATATATGTATGTATATATATACATATACATATAATCATATATGTATTTGTATTATATATGAATATATTATACATATATTTATTAAATGTATTATATACATACCTACACATATATTTCTAAGAGAAAGAAATTTTCTACTATATATAATCTATATCTGTATATCTACTCAACAATCTTAGGTATTTATATCTTTGGTCTCTAGTAGGATGAATGTTAAAAACAATCATTTAGTTGTTTGTCTTATAGCCCCTAAGGATATTTTCCTTTGAAGTTTTTTTTCCAATTTAATAAACATCAGTGTAATTTAATGTTCATTTCTCAAAATGCTTCCAGTGTTTCCTTTGTTTTTTCTCTTTTTTTTTGGTTTTTATTTTTCTTTATTTTTAGTGCACTATAGTTATGCATAATAATGGAGTTAATTTTGACACATTCATAACTACACACATCAGTGTTTTTTCATTTCAATCCATAGTATTTCTTCTTCCCTCCTCCCTCCCCTATCCCTTTTCTCTCCTGTACTGATCTTCCTTTTATCTATCTATCTATCTATCTATCTATCTATCTATCTATCTATTCATTTTGCATTTTGATAAATCATACATAAGTGGAGTATGATTTCTCATATTTCTGATTGTACATATTATAAGGTCACATTGATCCATGACCAGTGTTCTCTTTCAGACCATTAACTGTAAATGTTATTTCACTGGGAATAAAAAATTAAAAGAATAGAGATGTCATAGTTTCTATTTTCAATATCCAAAGCACAAAACCCTTAGCTTGCACCAGAGCTTATAAAGCATTTTAAAACAAACCCCTGAATTACTTTTCCAGTTTCATCTCAATACTACTATCTCATTGCCTTCTTACGTAGGCTATTATTTTTTCCTGAAATACGTTTCTTCCCTTTATGTCTGCACTACTTTATACTCATTCTATTGAGAATCAGTGCAACCATACTCATCGTTCCCCAAGCATCAGCATCAACAGTCCTTTCCTCTCTGTTTTCACTATTTCCTCTATTCGCATGCCATATTTAGTTGATAAATATACTAGTTAATAGTACAGTTAAAACCAACTGAGATCTCAAGAGCAGGAGGTATGTGTCATCTATTGTCTCTTTGTTCTCCAATGTTTTCCATGGAATCTGGTAGGACCCAGGAATTGGACTTGGGCTTATTTTGGCATCTGCTCTTTGCCTTGATTCCCCTGATCTTGATAAAAACACTTTAACCCTTTTGTCTTGGGCATGTGCAAATTTAAGCAATAAGAAGACAATATGATATGATAGAGAAAGTATGGAATTTGGAGTGAAAATATCATTTAATGACAGTATTTATTTACTAAGATAGTTAAACTGCTATTTCAATTATCTTTGAGATACTTAGAAAAAGAATTAGGGGGATTCAACATGGCAGGGTAGAGGAAGGCTGCATTCCTACTTACTCCGTGGATTCCTACTTGCTCAGGATTCAAACAGCAGGAATATTGCTCTCAATGAGATTTTATATTCAAATTACATCTAAGAGGTCCCCCAGTCGCCGCTCTGGAACCAACTCTGCCAGGTTGGGTTCCGGCTGGCCACAGACAGCTAGCAGCTGGGAGCATGGGACCTCAGCAACTGCTTCTGAGTCACCCATAGGGCTCAGGCTCTGTCTTGGGCTGGGGAACCAGCTAGCCAAGCAGCGCAGGACCCTAGCAGCCGCTCCAGAACCAACACCGCTGGGCCGGGCTTGGGCCTGGGCTCGGGCATGACACCAGGCAGCACCTAACCAGGAGTGCAGGACCCCAGTTGCCGCACTGAAATCACCATCACTGGGCCAGGATCAGGCCTGACCCCCGGGCAGCCCCAACTGTGAACACATACCCACCAAGGCATTGGGCCACCATATCCAGCTCCAAACTGAGGCCTGCACCCTGTACCTGGTCTATTCTCAGGCCAGCATCGATGCTGTTGCTGACCATCTAACAACACCAGGCTACTTTGCCCACAAACATTGATTATCCCTGACCTGGAGGCAGTGAGACAGCACCCTTCTTGGAACACAGCATTACCAAGTGCCTGACAGGCATCAGACTACTGAACAATAGGAGGTTTGAATAGTACAATATAATTTTACTGTAGAACTTTCTTTCTCTTTTTCTTTTGTCTAAATAATAATATTACAATTATTCCTAATATGCTTACTACATTTCCACTTCTTCCATATTAATATCCTTATCATTCTATCACCCTGTAATATAGCAGTGTCCTTGGAGACTCAGTCTCTTTTCTCATGCTAAAAACTTATTTCCTTTAATTCCGCTCTCACTATTCCTATGACATAGTAACTCTATAGACCCACTTCCTATCTCATTAACGTTATATTCTAAACCCCTCAGCATTTTCTTTTTTTGCTATTTGAAATTGTGGTCCTTATTTCAAACCTGTTGATTATGCAGTAAATAATTTGAACTCATTTCTGTGTATTATAATGCAGTCAATATCTAACTAGGCTCTATATGTTTAAGGACACATTGTTTATATGGGGTACTGCTAATAATAATAATATTTTCAAGGTGAGGTATTAGAAATCTGCAGGGACACTATAAGTCTTTACAGGGAAACTGCAATTCCTCTGATTTGCACTACTAGAGGAGAAGATACAAAAGCAACATGAGAAAACACGGGAAGAAAGTGACCCGAACAAACCTAGATGATACATCAAGAGAACCCAAAGACAGCATGGTAGAAGGAATGTCAGAAAGGGAGTTCAGAATGTTCATAATGAAAATGATCTGAGAAGAGAATGATGAGAGGACAGAGCAAATTCAGGCTATGAATACTCAGCTAATAGAGCAATTGCAGGAAGCAAAATATCATTTCAATAGAGATAGAAGTTCTGAAAAAATCCCCAGAAATCCTTGAAGGAAACAAGGAAATGAAGGAAACAATAAACCAAACTAAAAACTCAATAGAAAGCATAATTAACAGAATAGATCACTTGGAAGACAGAACCTCAGACAATGAAGACAAAATATTTAATCTTGAAAACAAAGTTGAACAAACAAAGAAGATGGTTAGGAATCATGAAGAGAACCTCCAAGAAATATGGGACATCATGAAAAGACCAAATTTAAGAATTATTGGGATTGAGGAAGGCACAGAGATACAAA
>JAJEJO010051629.1:9211-33738 GCA_020662805.1 Glaucomys volans
TTTTTTTTTGTTTTTATGGTACTAAGGATTGAACCCAGGGTCCTGTGTTTGTGATGCCGGCACTCTACCAACTGAGCTATGTCCCCAGTCTGAGGATTGCTTTCTTAATTACCTAAAGGTGATTGCTATTTCTTTTTTTTTTTCACCCTTATCTCATTGAATTTTTAAAATAAATTAATTTACACATAAAAATTGTACATCTTTATTGGGTATAGGGTGATATTACAACATATGCATATAACGTGCAATGATCAGATTGTTAGGTAAGAGACAGATGTAAATGATGGGATCATGAAGTTAAGAGAATTATTCTGTAAAATGGGCCCTCTGTACTCACCCCCACATGCTTTCTTTTTCAAGATGCAATTTATCTGCAACCCTGCCTGGCTTAAGTGAACCATCTATGTCACTTTTCTCAGCAAACTACCTGTTAACTGTAGGAGAAATAAACGCCCAAAATAATGTTGATAAGAGGAATCCAAGTTGCCCTGAAGGGGGAGACTTTTGTGCTGAGATCCTGAAACTGGGAGATAAGGATAGTTCTTCCTAGCCATAAAATCTGGAAGAATATATGGTTAAGAATCCAATCAGAACAGGTCAGCCTGGGCCAAGGTGATCTATAGTTGCCATGGCAGTGGGTATTAAAAAGTCTGATGTTATCTAGCTGTCAGTCAAGAGTCAAGAGGTGGACCTGGGTGGGACTCTGGAAATTTCTCTGGGATCCCCAATAAAACTGGAGGGCAAGAGAAGCACATTGTCCCTCTCTTTTCAGAGAGGACCCACTCAATCCCTTTAGAGTGTCCTGTTTACCTTTTCTTATCAATTTAATAAAATCATTCTTGTTACTTTGAGTGACAGGTCTGAAATCATTCTGATTTGATCACAAGAATTGGGGTTTGAAGGGAAGTCTTCATGTTATCTCAGTTTCTTGGAAGGCCCCAGTTCTGTAATAAGATGAAGGTAACTGATACATGCATCACCTCAAATAATTATCATTTCTTTCCAATGGAATATTCAAAACTCTCTCGACTAGGTATTTTAAAAGATTTGATTAATTTTGCCAACCATATTCTTCCTACTGTGCTATTGATTGTTAGAAGTTATTCCTCATATCCAACTTTACCCCTGTACCCATTAGCCATCCTCTCCCCACTCCCTCTCTGCCCACTCTTCCCAGCCTTTGATAGCCACTATTCTACTCTCTACTTCTATAAGATCAACATTTTTTGCTTCCTCACATAAGTGAGGATGTGTAATATTTGTCTTTCTGTGTCTGGCGTGTTTCACTTAACATAATGTCCTCCAGTTCCATCCATGTTGGTATAATATCAGAATCTCATTATTTTATGTCTGAAGGATATTTCTTTGTGCTTATATATCATATTTTCTTTATGTATCTGTTGATGGATACCTAGTTAGATTATGCATCTTGGTCATTTGAACAATGCTATAGTGAACATGTGGGTGCAGATGTATCTTCAACATACTCATTTTAATACCTTTAGATATATATCCATTAGTGGGCTTGCTTGGTCATAGGGTAATTCTACTTCTTGTTTTTTGAGAAATCTCTGTACCATTTTCTATAATGGCTGAACTAATTTGTATTCTTAATAGCTGTATATGAGAGTTTCTCTTTCTCCCACACTTGCCAATATATGTTATATAATTATATCATAATTATATTATGTTTTATTATATACATTATATAATATTATAATTATATGATATAATTATATACATTATATAATTATTTTATATCTAAAATATATCTAATATATATATATTTTTAATAATAGCCATTCTATTTGGGTAAGATGACATATAGTTTTGACTTGAATTTCCCTAATGGTTAGTGATATTGAGCACTTAAAAATATACTTGTTGGCCATTTGCCCACTTTCTTTTGAGAAATGTCCTTTCAGATCATTTGTCCATTTTTAGAGCAGATTATTTACTTTTGTTGTTGAGTTTTTTCTTTTTTTTAAAACTTTTATATTGTGGTTATTGATTTCCTGGAAAATGAGTAGTTTTCAAAGATTTTCACCCATTCTGTAGATTGTCTCTTCATGCTCTTGATGATTTTGTTTGCTGAGCAGAATCTTTTTAATTTGATATAATTCTATTTGTCAAATTTTGGTTTTATTTCCTGTGCTTTTGGTGTCAAGTCCAAAAACAGTCTTTGCCCAGACCAATGTCCTGAAGCATTTACTCTGTGTTTTCCTTTAGCAAGTTCATAGCTTCAAGTCTTATGTTTAATCTTTGATCCATTTTAAATTGATTTTTTTTAATATGGTGAGAAAGATTCAGCTTCATTCTTCTGCGTAAGGGTAGCCAATTTTCCTAGCACCATTTATTGAAGAGAATGTCCTTTTTCTGATTTATGTTCTTGCTGCCTTTGTTAAAAATCAGTGGACTGTAAATAGATGCATTTACTTCTGGGTTCTCTATTCTGTTCCATTGGACTATGTGTGGTTTTATGCCAATACCACATAATTTAGTTTACTAGGGCTTTGTATTATGTTCTGAAGTTAGGTATTGTGATACATCCAGCTTTGTTCTTTTTTCTTAGAATTACTTTGGTTATTCAGGGTCTTTTTAGTTCCATAAATATTTGAGATTTTCTTCTATTCATATGAAGACTGTCATTAGTCTTTTTTTTCTTTTAATTTTAGTTGTTAGTGGATATTTATTTTATTTCCTTATTTACATGTGTTGCTGAGAATTGAACCCCATCTCTTACACATGCTAGGCAGGCGTTTTACCACTGAGCTACGACTCCAGCCCATCATTGGTCTTTTGATAAGGATTGCATTTAATCTGTAGATCACTTTTGATACTATGGACATTTTAGCCGGTATTGATTTTTGCAGTCCACGAATGTGGGATTGCTTTCCATTTTTTTGTATCTGCTTTGATTTTTTTCCATCAGTGTTTTATAGATTTCATTGTAGCTGTTATGGTTTGGATGTGAGGTGTCCCCAAAAACTCATGTGTGAGACAATGCACAGAGGGTTTTGAAGAGAAATGATTGGGTTATGAGAGCTTAACCTAATCAGTGAATTTATTCCCCTGACAGGATTAACTCAGTGATAACCGAAGGAGGGTAGGGTGCGGCTGGAGGAGGTGAATATTGAGGGAGGAGGTGAACATTGAGGCCTTGCTTTGGGGTACATATTTTGTACCTGGAGAATGGATTCTCTTTCCCTGCTTTCTGATCATCATGTGAGCTGCTTTCCTCTGCTTCTCTTCTGCCATGATATTCTGCATCACCTAGAGCCCCAAAGAATGGAGCCAGCCTTCTATGGACTGAGACCTCTGAAAACTGTAATCCCCTCAATAAACTTTTCCTCCCCTAAAATTGTTCTTGTCAGGTCTTTCAGTCACAGCAACAAAAACAAACAAACAAACAAACAACTGACTAAAACGATAGTTATTTCATTTTCTTGGTTAAATTTATTCCTAGGGTTTTTTATAGTTATGCATATGAGATTTTTAGAAAATTTTCTTTTTTATCCTGTTAATTATTGGTGTATAGAAATGCTTCTTTTTTATGTTGATTTGGTATTCTTCACTGAGTTTGTTTATCTTTACCTTTTTCTATATATAATATCATATCCTCTGCAAACAGGGATAATTTGATTTCCTCCTTTTCTGTTTGAATGCCCATTTCTTTTTCTTATCTTGTTACTCTGGCTAAGATTTCCATTAACATATTAAATAATAGTGGTGAAGATGGTGTCTTTGGAAGACAGCACTAATTCTAATATGATACCATGTATCTCGGATTTTTTATTGGAGTCTTAGTTCAGATATTTCATTTTATCTTTGGAAAAAACTTCTATAAAAAAACATTTTATCTTCTTTTTGGAAATGCTATAGCTAATGATCAATAGTATCTCTGAGCCAAAATGGGGGGGTGAAGAAAATGTACTTTCAAGAAACTGATAATGTAATGTAACTATTTCTGAACAGGCTGGTTGATCCTATTTAAGTTGTCTAGGTTTTCTCCCCCTTTTCTCTCTTTTTCTTTTTTCTGTTTTACTCAAAAAACAATAATAAATAGTGTGTGAATATTTTATAGGTAGAAAAAGTTAATATAAATTTTAATAAAACCAAAGCTTTGGTTATAGGAATTATTTTTTAAATTTTCACATAAATCAAATTTAATATACCCCCTTATATGATTGCTTTTTAAAATTTGTTCTAATTAGTTATACATGACAATAGAATGAATTTATGCATTTTGATAAATCATACAAAAATGGAGTATCATTTCTCATTTTTTCTGATTATACATATTTATACTCTTTAACATATCTGTATTCTAACAAAAAGTAAGATAGAGATATTATGAGTTTTCCTGCCCTTTACCTGGATAATACTCTGTAAGTAAGAGGAACACATTTAAATTTCACATAGAAATCTTTCACTTATCCAAGAGAAGTTTTGTCAATGGAACATCAAAGGGGAAATAAAGCAAAAATGAAACAACAATGAACTTAAAATTATATAAATTTAAATTATTTGATTCAAATATTTAATAAGATATTTTGATAATGGCAAACTTAGGGAACAAGTTAAGTGAATACAGTATTGGTGAAAGAGATGAAAAGAACCATAGTATCTTGGTTTTATTTTTTGATATTATTTGTTTTTACAGTGCTGGGGATTGAATTCAGGACCTTGCTCCATTAGGCAAATGCTCTCTATCTCCTGAGCTACATCCCCGGCCTCCGAATCTTGGTTTTCATGATGGCCCAGAACTCAAACTGATAGACTGTGTTAATTTACAATTAGTTGTAGTAAATTTCTTGTCTATGGAATAAGCGAAGTCATGTTTATATGAATGCCCTCGACTATATGGTATATCTGAGTTTCTACGTACTACTCATTCAGTTGCTTTGAACACTGGGAAAAAAAGAAGTTTAAGAAATTTTAAAAACAGAGTCAAGGGTCACAAGTTGAATCATGTCAACCTAAACTACATATTATATTAGTTTTTTTTTTTCTGGAGAAAAAGAACCAAGCAGGAATCTATATATCCAGAGGTATATGAGTATGTGTGTGTGTGTGTGTGTGTGTGTGTGTGTGTGTGCGCGCGTGTGTAGAGAGAGAGAGAGAGAGAGAGAGAGAGAGAGAGAAAAGAGATTTATTTAAAATAATTCTCTCATGAGGGGGAATCCGCTTCACTCAAAGTCTACTAATTTAAATGTTAATCTCAGCCAAGAAAAACCTTCACAGAAATATCCAGGATAGTGTTTGACCAAATATCTGGGCACTAGGCCCTGCTAAGTTGACACATAAAATTAACCATCACACCATTTCAGAATGTTCTGAGCATTACATGATTTAATAATATGTATGTCCTTAATATTAAGACATTGCCTGGCACATAACAGTCATTAAATGTTAACTCCTCTTCTTCTTCTTATTCAAGCTGTTACTTTGTTAGAATGGTGTTGAAAAAAAAAATGACTACTGTTTTATAGCTTGTGTAAGAAGTACTTCTGCTGTCCAAGTGACAGGCGACACTCAGTCATCATGAAAAACAGCAAACATCATGTAAATAAAGTTTCCCACTAAATTGTCAGATGTGTTCATTCAAATTGGAAGAGAAATACATTTATGTATTTACCAAGGTAAATATGCTGGAATTTTTTTTTCCTCTTTCACATTGCTTTCTCTGGCACTTCTAGAGATACAACTCTTTCCTTTCTAGTGGCAAGAAAAAGCTCAATTCCTTCAATCTGATAAGGAAAAGTGGCTTGTTTCCTTTAAAAGACATTTTTTTCTCCCTCTTTTTTGTTAACTGCTGAGAAATCAGTATAAGATAAAAGCCCATCATACAAAACCTTATACAGCAGCAGAGGTAGTGACATTATTCACACCCAGTTTATATGGAGAAGTTCATTATGACCAGCAAAGTTATGAAAGATGTGCAGTCCCCAGTGGATTTGGCCTTCCACCCATAAATCATGTACAAATGTGCAAGATTCAAAGCCTGGCCTCGCCCTTTGCTCCTGTTTCACTGTAGGACTCTGCCCAGCTTCTGCTCTTTACACACTGATTTTACAACTGAAGCTCAGAATTCAGGCACCTGTACTTACCTGCTGACAGTGATAGTGCTCTCCTATCTGAATCAATTTTGAATTTTCTAAAAGCTTGCTTTTTTAAAGAAGGTCATAATTTGTAAGGAACTCCATTTTCAGATTCCTTAATAATCTCTTTCCTACATTATTTCAAGATGGCTCAAAATTATCATTTCTTTTATCATGAGGATCCTTGGCTGTTTTGTTTTCCCCCCATAGACTTTGAATTGTTTTCTTCCTCTATGAGTCATATGGGAATTTGTTCTATATGTAGACAGTTTTGCTGCTTCTGGTATGAGAAAAAAAAAAAAAGACTTGATTCTGTTGCTTCTTTTTTGTTCCTTGTTCTTTGTTTCTCAGCGCCATTAATATGGTTGCTCTTATAAAGGTGACTGCTTGCATTACAGCTGTACTTGGCCTTGGGGGGTTCTGATGTGCCTCGGCCGGCCAGAATTGAGGGGAGAGTAGTTGGTGTGGTCAGTGCCAGCCTTGGGCAAGATAGGAAAAGATAGTAAAGATTTCTTGGGTAATCTTGCTCTGGTTACTCACACCTCCAACTTCTTTTTATTCAAACTTATTTTCAGTTTTATTTTTATTTATTTTTTATTAGTGCATTATCATTATACATATTAGTGGGGTTTATTATGACATATTCATGTACACAAATGACATAATTTGCTTAATTTTCCTGTTCCCCACCTCCACCCCACCCCTGGCAATATTGTGTAAGGTCACTGCTTAGGACCTTTCTATCTCTAAGAAGCCAATTTGTATGCAGGAAGATATCGTGTTACTCCTTGACTTCCACTTTATATGTGGGTCATATGAAGAGAGCAATAGTTAACCCCAAGAAACACAAGTTGTTGAAATATCTACTCTCTTGGCATGAAGAGCATGTCTTTAAAACCATGTGAACTCTCAGTCCAGGGGTCTTTAAAGAAGTTTTCTTTAGGAAGTAGATAATGCTGGATTCCTGGTGTCCCCACCCTGATCCCCCTTCCTATGCTGGTGTAGCCATTCCCAGTTGCTTACAGTGTGGCTGCCAAGGAATCACAGCTGTTAGTTGTAACCTTCTCTGGAGAATTTCCATCTCCACCAATGGAAGCCACCTAGCTTAAAAATTCCTGGGTTGTTATTCCAGTCTCAGAGCAGCCCACAGTCAGAGCCATTGACTGACTGATAGAACAAACTCCTAGCCACCTCACCTAGAGCTGGAGCTACTGTGGGATCTCCTTTATGCTCCAGAACTCCTTATGGGCTCAGGTTCTAGCTGATCTTGATTCACATCTTTGCCTAATTTCCCCCTGTTCCTTCACATCCTTACAAGTCCTTCTGAAAGTGCTGTCTCAAAATCTCTTGCACAAGAATGTACCCTAAAGGTTTGCTTCTAAGGGATGTGGGCTTAAGATCCTGAGCAAAACATGGCTCCTAAAAGTAGTTGAAAGATTTTTTTTCTTTGCAGAATTTGAAATTTTAAATAGAAAATATAATAGCAGGGGCTGGACTGTGACTCAGTGGTAGAGCACTTGTTTTGCATGTGTGGGCACTGGGTTTGATCCTCAGCACCACATATAGATAAATAAAATAAAGGTATTGTGCCATCTACAACTGAAAAAAGATTAAAGAAAAAAAGAAAATATAATAGCACTGAAATACTTTTCATGGAGAAAAATCAGAATTTTAACTTTATCTTCTATTTTGAAGATAAAGTGGGCACTCTTCTCTTGAGTGTTTTGTTACTATACATGTCTCAATCAAATATTACTAGTAGAAAAGGAAATCTATTAAATTCTCTGCTTTGCCATCCATTCAAAGATGCATGCTTCCATGAACTCATAGATGGAAAAATGTGCATAAATTGTAGACTTCACATATTTAACTGTGTTCAAATGTCATAACTACAAACGAATCTTCCAAACGATGTGCATTGGTCAACTATCCCTGCATGGCAATCCCTTTTCTACTATAAGCATTTTGCAATTGTCCACTCTAGAAGTAAGTTCCAGTCTGGGGTGATAGGGGAAGTTCTGATGTTTTCTGCATATCCAAGGAGGTCAGGCCACTTCAGCCTTGTGAGCTTGTTTTACTGGGAATTCTTTCTAGTAAACCTACCTCAAAGGCAGAGAAACACAAAAAGCTTATTCTACAATGGCAGCAGGCTCCTGATTGACCATAGAACTGTTCAAATTTAGGGTATAGCTCTTCAGTTTTTCACAACTCAGAGCTGGATCTGTCTGTGCTCACATATCACATTTAAGGCTTCTATATTCACCCATGCAAAAACACACTCTCTATAAAAATGACATATTTCTTATTCTCACTCCAAATATTCTATGATTCTGTACAGAGTTAGAAGTTTTACACCCCATCTCTGATCTGCCTTTCCACCTTTTCATTTGACCTTGGAATTTGAACTTGGTGTGATTCCCTACTCCTTCTCTCTTGCCCCTCTTCCCTGACTCCTCATAGGAGCTCCTGCTGATGGATAATCCACTTGGGCATCTTCCAGGAAAAGCATACCAGAAAGGTCTCTTTCTTCTGGTGTACCACTGCCTCAAATACTGCTTTCAGACAATGCCCTCTATGTGTCCCTTAAAATAGAATTAGACAAATAGAACACGAAGGAAGCCACTGAACAGATGCAAGGCTTTTGGTCAAGATTTCAAACAGATTTAAGCCATTAAATTCTACCACTCTTGTTCCAGGCACTGTGAGATCCCAATGGGTTGAAAAGCAGCTGCTTTCTCAAACCTCTCAATTGACCTCAGCCCATTGATCAGGGTTTCTCACTAGGAGAACAATAGCATTAAAAAGTGCTCTGTCCATGCTGTAATTACTAGAACTCTGGGAACAGGTTCAAAATTCCTTTTGGCTTGGCGCAGTGGCCTGCAATCCCAGTGGCTAGTGGGTTCTGAGAGAGGCGGATCTCAAGTTCAAAGCCAGCCTCGGCAACTTAGGAAGGCCCTAAGCAACTCAGCTAGACCCTGTCACTAAAGTATCTCTTCTCTCTCTCTCTCTCTCTCTCTCTCTCTCTCTATTATGACTGCATCTACTGTCAGCTATCTTTTATCATTCACCCATCACATGGCAGATACTTTAAGAGCCATAGTTTTCATCCTTATATAGCTTGCAGAGATAGGTATTATCTCCATTCTTCAAATGAAGAAATTGTGGTTTAGAGAATTTAGGACATTAAGTGACAAATCTGGATTCAATCTATGTGTCTGACTTCCAAGACTATATTCCTTTTTTTCCCCTCTGTCGTGCTGAGGATGAAGCCCAGGGCCTCACACATGCTAGGCAGGTGCTCTACCACTGATCTATACCCCATCCCCACTTTATATTGTTCTCCAAATACTCACCTTAGCCTAACAAGGCATTGGCATGACCTCCTCTAATAGCTCTCTTTTACTGCATAACCATTTTAGTGACTTAAAACAGCACACATTTATAGTCTCAGTTTCTATGGGTCTGGAGATTAGCTTTCTTTGCTTAGAATCTAGAAGTTACAATCTTGGTGTCAGCTGGCCTTCATACCTTTCTGGAATGTGGCATCCTCTTCCAAGTTGTTAAGACAAATTAGTTCCCTAGCTTCTTACACACTGTTGGTTGGAGGTGGCCTTCTTGGCCTGTTTGCCTCCCACATGGTCCGTTACATAGGTGTGCACAACAGGGCTGCTGGCTTCTTGAAGGGCAGAAGTCTCACTCTGCAGTGTGCTACCTTGGAGTTGTGTGGAATGTAACCTGAGCAGTGACATCCCACCACTTTTGGTACATTCTGTTAGTTGTAATCGAGTCACCAGTCCTGCCCACACTCAAGGGCAGGGGATCCATACAAGGATGTAGATTATTGGGGGGGTCACCTTAGGATGTCTCCACCACAACCCTTTAGCAAAGTTCTCATTGTTTAAGGTTAGAAAAGCATAGTCCAGGGCAGAACAGACAAAAGTTTCTGCTGCAGCTGTTAATTCCAGCTGCCATTTTCCTCCCCCATCTGTAAAGTAGGGAGGGTGGTATTTATCTACTTTGCTGGGACAGGGTGACAATCTGGTCACAAAATGCTTTGTTACCATGGATGAAAGTCTCTTTATAAAGCCACAGTATGCTTTTTTTTCCCCCAAAAAAGAAAAATATAGAAAGAAGTCATCTGTTGCTAGGGAAACCACAACCTTTTACTGTGCTTATTTAGAAAAGAGACATATTCAAGACTCTTCACTGTAGGAACAGGGATGGTGCATTATGTTGGGGAGAATAAACAAAGAGAAAATATCATTTTTCTCAAATTAAAAGAAAACCCATTGTCTTGTGTCTTGCTGAAAATATTTCATTCTGAGGGGTTCAATTTGAAATCCAACCTTTTCTTCTCCCTGCCATTTTTGTCTTGTTTGCATATGCAACTTCCTTTGAAGTTGGCAGAATCTTTGGATCTGGGCAAAACATGAGAAGCTGAAGGGATACTGGGCAAGCTAGCAAAACCCATTCCAACACGGCATGGCTAAGAAGCCATGGGCTCTCACCCTTCTGTCCACATTGCTCCTGGGCACTAAGCCAAGAGTTTCAGAATGGTTTTAAGTACATCCACAGACTCCTTGTATTATTGCTTAAATGATCACATTTTTGTACAGATACTGTGATTCAATTCACGCTTTTGAAAAGGCAGTTCTATTTTCAGGTGTCTGAGATTTTAGCCAAAATGGTTTGGTACAGTTTGACTTTAAATATCGCTTTCACAGACATTTTAGCACCACCGGTCCTCCTTTGTTGTATAGTAAAGTGCTTCTCTTCCAGCCTCCTTGTGAGCAGCCTCCCTGATCTGGGTCTCTCCAATCTGTTGTGCCAGGGCACTGCATCTCCCAAGGTCCAAGGAACTGTGATATAGAATTTCTCCAGGGATATTTTGCTTGTGAAAATGCAAAGGAGAGACAGGATGGGAGAAGAAGGAGATAATTAAACTGGACTTTACTGACCTACAGAAATATTATTATCTAACAATGGTGTGTGCCTGGGCACAGGACCCTGGGTTAGCGTTCTGAAAACCTTCTGTTGAGACATTCACTTAGAGTTTGAAAAGGAAGAGCAAAGCCATCTGAAAATTGGGGAGATTATTATTTTGAATTACCTTTATGTGTAGTCCGTATGCTGGTAGTACTATACTAATACTAATTATTTTGCTGGTAGTACTATAGAAAAAACATCCCAAAGTGGATGGCCTCTCTTCCTAGGACAGAAGTTGTATGCCATTGGGGATTGTTCTCACTTCTCAGGAAGGGAATAGGGAGAGGGGAGTAGATGTAGGAGTCCCTGTCCCCTGAAGGCCATCTGCTTAGCAAGCAGAGGGTTAGTAACTAGAGTAAAGGAGAGTAACTATAACGGGCCTAATGGTTATGGTTCATCTAGTTGTCTCACACGTCTCTTTATGTGTGTCTTGTTCTTTGAGTCTAAGCCTGTGCAGATGGAATGATATTTTATTCATTATTGTGGTTACCTACAGAAAACTTACAAATTCAAACTGTTAAGTACATTTTTTAAAAATATCAAATGATTGCATATAGTTAAAACTGATGCTTTGTGGAGAATCATAAACCCAATACAAATAATCAGCAAAAAATAAATTTTAGTCTAATATTAAAAGTGTCAAAATGTAATATCTATTAACAGTTCAAATTGCTATTTTTCCATAGTCATATCTATCACACTAAGAAAGAGTTATATGGACTAGATTTCTAATTATTATTTAACTTCCACAGAATTAAAATTCATAACTTTCTACTGGAAAAAGTCATTTTAACTCTGAGTCTGTCTCCCAAGGAAAGGCCAGGTGAGGCCAAATGTGTGAATTGCTGGAAACTGTAGAAAATTTTATTTAGAAAATATAAGAAGGAGAAGGGTTTGAAAAATGTAAACACACTACTGTACTTCCTAATTTCCTATATCAGCATAGTAATAATCAAGGAATCAAATATTTTGGTTAGAAGTAAAAATACTAATATTCTTTTATTTCTGAAAATACTAACATTCTTCTATTTGTGAAAATACTAACATCCTTCTGTTTGTGAAAATACTATCATTCTTCTATTTGTAAGTCATGGGTAGCATAATACATTGCTAATGATGCCAGAAAGTTTATTGTATTTGGTGGTTAAAAAAATGAAGACCACTCAGTTTGACATGGTTGCATAATAATAGTGCATATGTGTTTTTAAGCTCTTTTTCAAAAGTGAATCTGACAGTCTATGCAAAAAAATACCTACCAAAATCCTCTGCCTCATTGGTTTCCATGTTGCTGAGAAATGAAAGACATCAAGAAAGTAAATGAAAGGGGCAAGAAGAGCAGGAATAATTGGAAATGCTTCACTGTGGTTAGCCTGTTTTGTCTGGAGGTAGCAGGATGTAATGGTTTGTGGTGGTAAATTGGATCCAACTAACTTATTTTCTGATGGTTTATCAACTCTCTAGTTTAGATGGATCCCCAGCCCATGTTATACTCAGGGAGAAGTGATTTCATAAAATAGAAAAGAGAATTACAGATTTGATAGAATTCTAGAAAACAATTCAAAGAAAATGTGTTGTATTTGGGACATTTTTAAACATCATATTAAGCTTAATGTTAGATCACTCACAAATATTTTTCTCCTTTTTAAAAACTGCTGGGAATTGAAATCATCCTCATATTATTTGGAAATAATTTAACTATCTTGGATCAGAGATTAAACCATGGGCATTGCTGATTTAGCTATCATAGCCCTGAGAAATAAATAAAAGGTTTTTAGACAACATATTCTAAGTTAAAAATTATATACTTCTCAGCCTTCTCTTCACTGCTGCTTGTGAGTTTGCCTTGCAAATATTTTCAATAGAAATTAATAATTAAAATGGAGAAATTTCAATTATTAGATTAATGAACCTCCTAATCTTTCATAGGAATTAAAGTAGTAAACATGCTACTGTACTTCCTAATTTTCAATATTTTCATAGTAATAATTAAGAATCAATATTTTATTTACAAGCTATAAGTGAAAATACTAACATTCTTTGAATTGTGATTCATGGACACCATAATACCTTGCTAATGGTGCCAGAAAATTTGTTGTATTTGGGGGTAAAAGAAAAAAAAAAGAAAACCACTCAGTTTGATATGTTTGCATACCAGTAAGGTGTATCCTTTCCATTGGCCAGATGATGTCACATGACTTGTCACTAATGGTGGAGTCATGTAATTACAGACTCCTCGCCCCTGCCTGATTTTGCCATGGGGAAGATGGGAGGCATGATATCAGATTTGTGTTTTTTAAATACCGTGCTCTGTATGAACTCAAATGCAGGCATCAATTTTTATAGTTAAAAGGGATTTTTGCAATCAAGTAAAGATACCTTGAGAGGTGCAGTGATTTGCTTCAAATTGTGAAGACAGTATCCTAGCTGAGACAAAAGTGAAGATATCCTGGTTCCTAGCCCAGAGCATTCATAGCACAGTATTGAGGTACCAGAATTCATTTTAAATGTACCAAACAGATATCAAGTTATTACATTGTGGTTTTCAAGACTCAATAGGTTTTCATAGGATATATTTTCCAAATGATTTTGGAAGACTAAGGTAACACCTGCTACTTTTAAATAAATGAAAAACATCTCTAATCTTTATTAAATTCTACTTGCTTCCAATATAAGTGCTAAACAAGAGTACACAAGCTGTCAGTATCTCCATTAAAAAATGAAAAAAAAAACCTGACAGCAACATAAAGTTATTAAAAATGTCTTATTAGGGAATTGATGAGCTAAATAGTCAAAGGTTGTGGTTTGACTTTCTTGTTGTGTAATTGTCTACTTATTTCCATAGTCTGCTCATCTTTCACAGTTCCACAGATACTATATGAAACATTATAAAACTGACTCCGAAGCCACCAACAAACCTAAGCAGCGATTTGAACACACACACACACACATGTGCATACATATATATACATACACATATATATGTACATATATATGTTTAAGGTTAGTGTACTTGAAATAAACAAGAAGTGCACTTGGTTAAAATTAGTGTCTCTTCAGTGAATTGTCTTAAAACAATGCTCATACCAGTGGGTTCTGAATGTACTTAGAAAAGTACACAAATGCACACCAAAGTTATGTAATAGCCTACAGACAGCTGAAGCTAAGTGGATCATGTCAATGCCAAAGATTCCAGTCCGTATGTTTTCCTGAAATCACAAACTCATTACTTGACAGTATGTGAGTTCAAGTTTGCCTTGTCAGCTAGACAAATCTGGCACAAAAAGTTAGTTAGCAACAAATTATATTGGGTAGCACTAGATACTGCATGGGAGTGGTTAGTCTAGCTTCTACTTAGCCATCTCATTAAAGAGTAGCTCTTTTAGGAACTATTTGTAAACTGTACTTGCTTGGCCCTGACATCCTCAGGCCAAGATATTTTATCTACAAATCCTAGCTTCTGAGTCACACATCTTCAATTTTAGCCACTTACATGCCCAATAACTATAAATCCATACGTATTCATTCATTCATTATGATTCTGACTGCAATTAGGTACATTGAAATTGAGATAATATATTATCAGTAATATATAATCGATGAAGCCAACTGGCAATTCCAGTGGTTTGGAAATCTTCAGAACTCCAAATATTAGACTACTCAATTGTCAAATTTTCTGTTATTTTCCCCATTACTTGATCATTCCATGATGCACTGTTTTCATGTTTTTAAATTGAGACATAAAATTTGTATAACTTTGTGGGGTATATTAGGTAATTCAATACATGTATAAAATGTTATAATAATCAAATAAGGGCAATAACCAATTCCACTGATCTTTTTTATGTATTGGGAATTTTGTAGTCTTCTAGTAATTTTGGAAAAGATCATAGATGTTTTAAACAGTAGTTACCCTACTGTGATGAAGAAATACTGGAAATAATTTCTACACTCTGTGTTTTGGGGCACTTTATTGGGCTTCTTTCCATCCCCCATCCCTACTACCCTTCCCAGGCTCATTACATTATTCTACATGATCAACTTATTAGTTTCCATACATGAGGGAGGACTTACGGTATTTCTTTTTCTGTGTCTGAATTTTTCACTTAATGTAGTATCCTCCAGTTCCATCCATGTTGCTGCAAGTGACATGATATTATTCTTTTTAATGGCTGAACGGTATTCCATTATGTAATGATACTACATTTTCTTTATCCATTCATCCACTTAAGGGATCTGAGTTATTCTGTATTTTGGCTATTGTTAATAGAGTTTCATTGGGAGTGTAAGCATCTTTTTGGTACAATTACTTCATCTCCTTGTGTATATATCCAGTAGTGGAATTACTGGTAATTCTATTTTCAGGTTTTTTTAGAAATCTCCATACTGTTTTCCATAATGACTGAGCTAACTTACATTCTTACCAATTACTTATGAGCTCCCTTTTCTTTACATCCTTACCAGCATGTCATTTTTTTGGTCTTTTTTATCATAGCCATTCCAACTGGGGTGAGATGATATCTCACTGTGGTTTTGATGCACATCTCCTGAATTAGTAAAACTGAGCTTTTTTCATGAGTTTGTTGACCATTTTTATGTCTTCCTTTGACAAGTGTCTAGTTCCTTGCCATTTTAAAACTGGATTTGTGTGTATATGTGTGTGTGGTGTATGTGTTCAGCTTTTTGAGTTCCTTACATATTCTGGACATCAATCCCTTGTCACATTAATACTTCACAAATATTTTATCCAATTCTGTAAACTGTCTCTTAATTTGTTGATTATTTCCTTTTCTGTGCAGAACCTTCTTTATTTGATATAATCCAATTTTTCAATTTTTTCTTATGTTAGCTGTGCCTTTGGGATCCCATCTAAAAAATAACTGACTACACCAATGTCTTCAAGAGGTTACCCTGTTATCTTGTAGTAATTTCATAGTTTCTGGTTTAACATTTAGATATTTAATCCATTTTAAATAGATTGCTGTGTTTAGTGGGAAGAAGAGATCTAGTTTCATTCTTCTGCATATGTATATCCAATTTTTCCCAGCATCATTTGTTGTATAGACTATCGTTTCTCCACTATACACTTTTGATGCCTTTGTCAAAAATCAACTGGCTGTATGAGCATGAATTAATTTCTAGGCTCAATGTTTTGCCCCATTGGTCTTTGTGTTTGTTTTTATGCCAGTACCATGCTGTGTAGGTTACTACAATTTACTTAGTGTTGGAGTATGTTTTGAAGTTAGGTATTGTGATGCCTCCAGCATTGATTTACCCCCCGACCCCAATTCCCAGAATCACTTTGGATATCCTCTTTTGTGGTATAAATTTTAGGATTTTTTTCAATTTTTGTAAGGAAAGTCATTGGCATTTTGTTGGAAATTACGTTGAATTTCCAATTTGGGTAGCATGAGCATTTTAACAATAATGATTGTTCTAATCCATGAACATGGATTATCTTTTCATTTGTTATATGTGTCCTCTATATTTTCTTTCATCAGTGGTTTGTAATTTGCATTGTGGATGTGGTTATTTAAATCTGAAAAATAGGATTTTTTTTAAATGAATAAATTTTGATAGGATATCAGTCATCTTTTTCTCAATTTGGTCTCCTTGATGTTATCCCCTGACTCAATATATTGAGGATGTATCTCAGATCTTGATGTTGGATATCTGTCTCTGACACCAACTGAGCAGCAATTTTCTTTACTTGCTTTTGTGATTTGTAGTAGTGAAAACAACTTTTCTATAAAACTCTAGATAAATATTTTAATCTTTGCAGGTCATGTGGTTTCTCCCACAATCATTCAACTCTGCTGTTATAGTGCAAAAGTAGCTTCAGATAGTATATAGTCCAGTTCAACTTTATTTACGACATTAGGTGGTAGCCTGAATTTGGTTCTTAATCTGTGGTTAGGCATCATAGTAGATTTTATGGAGTGATTACTACTCTGAAATTCCTGAGCTTTAGAAGTCCTCTTGCTGGACTCCCAGGGGAAGGAGTTCACAGAATGAATTTTGTAAAAACAACTATTATAAATTTATTTCAATTCACATGATGGGAGATAGATTAAAGTTAGCTTCTGGGAAGTAAAAGAAAAAATCTACTATGATTTTCTTAATCTAACAAATTGTCAGAAAGTCTAAGAATAACTCTTGTAGAGATCACAAAATAAATGTTACTGATTTGTCAATGCCAAAAGCTAGAATGATCAATTTAGACCACTACAGTCTGGAAGTCTACTAAATGAATGAATTATCCAGTTCATTAATTTAGAAATTGGCTAATGTTGTGAGAATTTCTCTAGTTATTGATACTCTCACTTACATCTTAGTCAATAGAAATATAACTTGTCATTGGAATTAACCTCTTAGATCCTAAAAACAAAATGAAACAAAAGCCTAATGATTATTTCTACTATTGTGATATACTGTTTGCCATTTGAATATATTGTTAAGAAGCTATAATGCTGACAGTGATTGATGTCAGCAAGATTGCAGAATAGGAGTTTCCAGTGTTCCTTCTGTCACAGAAACATTAGTTTGAGCAATCATATGCTCACAAAAGTACCTTTAAAAGAGGTAAGGAATCCAGGTAAGAGATTACCAAACCAGAGTAGAGCACAGAATTAAGAAAAGACACATAAAAGAAGGAAGGAAGGACAGTTTCACATTACTCATGTCACCCCTCTCCCAAGCTCAAACAAAAGGATGCAGAGAGATATTCTCTGCATTGGGTGAAGGAAAATAAAGTGACTAAAGTGACTTGCTTTAGACCCCAGCCCTAGGCCCACCTCAGTGAATCCTGGTATTAAACCAGGCCAGTGACCCCCATCTTTAGGTTGGCCTCAGTGGCCTCAGGCTCCAGGATCACCCCACCACCAAGCCAGCCTCCATCATTCTCACCAGAGTGCTAGATTGGCCCTTGTAAATCCAGGCTCCAAACTGGTCTCTGCAGACCGAGGTTTCAGGCCAGTGCCTACAGACTGAGGAATCAGGTTTCCCCCTATGGACTCAGACTCTAAGCCTGCCTTTGTTCTAGGCTGACTCCACAGACTCAGGCTCAGAATATGCCTTAACATCAGATTAGTCCCTGTGGGCCCATAATCTTGTCCTGTATCCTCATACCCAGGCTCCAGACTCATCCTCACTGATCAAGGCCACAAAACTATCCCATGGATCTAGTTACCAGGTCACCCTAGTTGACCCCAACTCCAGGCTCATTCCCATACATTCAGGATCCAGGCCTATGTATTAGAACCCAAGATCAAGCCTTGTCTCTACAGATACAGGTGCCAGACCCATCCACATGGACCTAAGTCATAGGCTGGTCCTTGGGGCCCAAGGTGTCAGGCCTACCAGCCTTCTGACTCAGGCCTAACGTCTTTCAGTTGAAAATGCTTTATCAGCAAGAATTCTCCATAGATTCCACCAGATGAACTGCTAGGGAATCTCTGAATAGGCCAATTGGTGAAGAGTTTTCCCCACCAAAACCAATCTGTACAGTATTGAAGAAGTAAGTGCCTTCCTCAAATGTACAAGGACCAACACAAAGCCACAAGGATTAGGAAGACTCAGAGCAACACACCACCACCAAAAGAACAAAATAAAGCACCAGAATAACTCTAAGAAATGGAGATCTATGACTATTCAAAATTATAATTTAAAGCAAACACAGTGAGCCACAAGAAAAAATAGACACCTAAATAAAATAATAAAAATGATACAAGAACAAAACGAGAAGTTTAAGGAGATAGAAAACATGAAAGGAACCAAAATGAAATTCTGGAGCCAAAGAAAACAGTGACTGCACTGAAAGGCAATCTATTATCTCACATTAACTGTTAAGACAGCTTTTATTTAAAACAAAAAGCAGATGCTGGATGTAGGGGTGTATGTTTGTAATCCTAGCTATTTTGGAAACTGAGGATTGAAAGTTCAAGACCTGCCCAAGTCACTTATTGAGATGCTGTCAAAAAAGAAAGGGGAGGGGAAGCTGGACCAACTGAGTGGTACAACATTTGTTTAGAATGTGAGAAGACCTGGATTCAATCTCTAGTACTGTGAAAACAAAAACAAATATGAAAGGTATAAGTGCTGGTGAGGATATGGAGAAAAGGGAACTCTTGTATGCTATAGATAAGAATGTAAATTAGTATAACCATCGGTGGTTCTTCAGTGGAGGTTCTTCAAAAAGTAAAAATAAAACTACTATATGATCCAGCCATTCTACTTTTTGGGTATATATCCAAAGAAAATGAAGTTAGTATCTTAGAGATATCTGCACCCCCCTGTTCCTTGTAGCACTATCTGTAATACCCAAGATCGAGACATGGCCTCAACATCCATTGGTGGATGAATGAATGAAGAAAAAATATGGAATATTATTCAGCCTAAAACAGGATATCCTGCCATGTATGACAACAGGGATGAACCTGGGAAACATTATCTAAGTGAAATAAGCCAGATGAAAAAAGAAAATGCTGCATGATCTCGCTTATATATGGAATCTAAAAATGTCAAACTCAGAAGTAGAGAGTAGAATGGTGGTTGCCAGGAACTGGTGGGTGGGGAAATGGGAGATTTTGGTCAAAGGGTACAAAGTTTCAATTATGCTGAATGAAGAAGTTTTAGAGATCTAGTGAACTATAGCATGGTGGCTATAGTTAATAATAGAGGATTGTGTACAGAAATAAGAAAGGTAAGTGGAGTAGACCAAGGGGATTGAGGTGGGGAGAAGAGGGATAGGATAAGGGAAGAAGAATGGAATAAATCTGACCTAATTTTCCTATGTACATAAATGAATATACCACAGTGAATCTCACCATCAAATTATTAATTATATCAAAATGGATCCTAATGTTAAGTATAAATAAATAAAAAGAACCAATAAAAAAGAATAAAAATTAATTCGGTGTGTATGGGATACAATGTGGTAAAATGTTTTTATTTAATAATTTACACTTGATTAAAAAATAAATATGCAAAGGAGTAATCGTAAATGTTTTCACTATACACATACACATATAAATTGAATTGATGGTTATGTGAATTAGCTCAATAGTGGTAATTATTTCACAATGTACATGCATATCAAAACATCGTGTTGTATACTTTAAATATATACATTTTAATTTGCCAATTACGTCTCAATAAAGCTAGGTGGAAGTGAATTTTTATAATGCTACTGGGTAAATAAATAAGCATTTGCCAACTAAGTTGTTTGAGGAAAACGAGGCAGCTTGCCAAATTTTAAAAAATTAGGAAAAGTTGACATATTATGCATGCTATTTTTATGACTACTTCATTTGGTTTTAAATCTCTGCTTAGGAAACAGAGACTATGAGAGAATATTTATTCTAGATATACTGTAGTTGTGCTTTTATACCTTAAATGACAAGTGGACTGACCAGGTCTGGGGAAGTGTTAGAATTATGAATGGACTGGTAATGCATGATGAAAATAATAGGGCCAATATGCTTGATAGGTTGAATAAGATTCTTATAGCTTCAATGATGAGTGGGAAATTATTAGAAAACATTTGTTAAAGATGATAAGCATGCAAAGCTTGATTTAATCATTCAGGAATTTTATTTTTTATTTTTTATTTTTATTTTTAGAAAGGACAGATGTGGTGGCCAGCTTACAGGATAGCTTCCGTGTTCCTTGCCTTCTGGTATTCAAACTCTTTGTAATATCCTCCCACAGAGAATGAGTACTGACTTTTATGACCAATAGAACACAGAAGAAATACTGTTATGTAACTTTTAAACTAGGTACTAAAAGGCATTTTTAGCATGCGATTTTTTTTTTTTTTTTTTCTCGGATTGCTCATTCTGTGAGAAGCCAGCTGCCATTCCATAAGGGTACTCAAGTAGCACTTTAAAGAAGCCCACGTGTACAGGAAGTGTGGCCCTTCTACCAAAAGTCAGTACCAACTTGCCAGCCATGTGAGTAAGTCACTTTAGAAGAGGATTTTCCAGCTTCCAAGAAGTCTTTACATGACTGAAATCCTGGCTGAAGTCTGACTGCAGCTTCCTGAGAGTCAAACCAGAACTGCCCAGCTAATCCACATAGAGATTCCTGATCCACAAACACTGTGAAAGTAAGAAGTGATTACTGCTATTTTAAGCCACTTTTTTTGTTTTTTAATTAATTTTTTATTTGTTCTAGTTGGTTATAAATGACAGAACGCATTCTGACATATTGTACACAAACGGAGCATGACTTCTCATTCCTCTGACTGTACATGGTGCTGAGTCACACCAGCAGTGTAATATACATGTATATGGGGTAATAATGTCTGTCTCATTCTACCTTCATTCCCATCCCCACCACCCTACCCCACCCCTCACTCCCCTCTGCACAATCCAAAGTTCCTTCATTCCTCCCTCCTCCTCCCACATGGATCAGCATCTGCCAATCAGAGAAAACATTTGGTCTTTGTTTTTTGGGGATTGTAAACCACTAAGTTTTGATGTGATTTGTTATATATTGCTAGAAGATTAATACCCAGGAAGTGGGGAACATACTGTAGATACTTCATCGTGATTCCTGAAAATTTCTAGTAATAGAGAAGAGGACAGATCTTTAGATCAGGATTGGAGAATGAAGAGTCAGCTCTCAGTCTTCTCTTGGGGACTGGCTCTACTACGCATTTAAGGGTACAGAATAAAGGAAAACCCAGATGACTGGATATTTTATAATAAGCATTCATGATCCAAACCAGGGAATGAACATTCATTGTAGGCATGCATGTAGATTTAGTCTTCATACTAGAGCTACTGTGTTCTAGGGGTAGTAGTGATAAAAGTGATAGCAATCATCGCCACGACCCTGAATGATCATGGAAGGAAGTAGTCACAATACTAGAAAATATAAAATGATCAATGTTATTGTAGACCGTACATAATACAGGAGTTCAGAGCACGCGAAAATCACAATAGCTTTGAAAAATTGTATGAGATTTTAGAAGAGATTAGTTCTTGGACAGTCTTGAAGATTAAAATGATCAGAAGGAGGTATAACAGGTTAACAGGAGTTCAACTATCTAGTATTTTACATGAGGAAATATTTATCTCCAGCCTGTAAAGGATAAAGGAAAACATAGTAAAATAAAAATGGAGGGTTAAAATAAGTACATAGGTGTTTGAAAATGTTTACGTCTTCAGGTTCACTTGGGCTGAGTCAGAGGTACCACTGACTGTCATCTCCTTTCCTAGAGGAGCTGACCACCCATGAAGTGAGTCTTAATAAGCAATAGTTATATTATTTTATTATATATTTTTATTGCTTAAATAATTTTAGATATTGTTTTCCTATTATGATAAAAGCTCAGCTTCCATTATGCAACCCTTTTCTAAACACACACACACACACACACACACATACACACATGCACACTCAGACACCCACGCTTACTTCTGTTGTGTCAGTATAGTTATATAGTCTCAAATTTGGTGAAATTTAATAGGTGATTACCTTATTAAAGTAAACTGATGTTCTCTGCGAAGCAGATAGGTTACTATGACTGTATTTCCTTTTCCTGGGAACAATTTTAGTGTTTTCCTTTACTTAATGACTGTCTTACTCTTTTCCCTTGGATTATCTATTCTCCTATTGCTAGTTCTTTTTGCTTGCCTTTGCTTCTTCTTCTGGATTGGATCTCTTACATCTAGACCCCATGTATTTCTCTATCTTGGTTTGATCTCCCTTTGGGGAAAAATATATTCTTGTTATCCTATCAAGGTAAATATGAAGTAAAATATTTGATAACTTCCAGTTTGAAAATGTCTGTATTCTATCCTCACATTGCATTGACTTCTTGGCTTGGTACGGAACATAACACAAGGTTGAAAATGATTTTCCCTCAGAATTTGGATGTCATTTTCTAATTGTAGTTTAGATTCTGGAACTGCTGTTGAGGGTTAGGTCCTTGCATTCAGCAACTAATTGTTGAAGGCTTACTGTTTTCAAGGTATCATTTTGGGTGCCATTCTGGGGCTCTTCATTCCTTTGTGTAGATCCAATTTTCTGTCTGACATTATTTGCCTTTCATGTTTCTTGTAGTTCTGAACTACTGGTATATTTTGGGAAAAAAAGTTTTATTTTATGTTCTCATTTCACATATACATTGTGCATAGAACATGATATTTTTCCTTCAATTCTTTAAATGTGTTACTCCACATTCTTTTGATTGTCATTGTCTCTGACAAAAATTTAACTGTCATACTTTCTTTCTATGTAATATTCCCTTTTCATTGGGGGAAAAGGGACTTTTAGAATTGCTGGTTTTAGGAAATCACTGGCTTTAAGAAATTTATTTATGATGTGGCTTGGTGAAACTTTCTCCTTATACTTTGTGCTTAGGTTTTATTGAGCTTCTTGAATTCAGATTTATTAAGGGCTTAACTCATTCACAAATTTGGGAGAATTTTATCCATTATTTACCCAACATTTTTCTACCCATTTCCTTGCAACTTCATGTTATTTCATATCTCACTGATATTCAATTAATTTTTCTTAGTCTTATTTTTGTTTCATTTTGGCAATTTTCTATTACAGTGTCTTCATAATCACTAATCTTTTTTTCTGCGGTGTTTTATCTGCTGCTAACCTTATCTAGTATATTTTTCTTCCCATACTTCTTTTTTTTCTTTCAATTTCTAGATATTGAACCCAGGGACCCTTAACCACTGAGTCACATCCCCAGCCCTTGGTATATTTTATTTAAAGACAGGATCTTGCTGAGTTGCTTTAGGGCCTCACTAAGTTGCTGAGGCTGGCTTTGAATTTTTTGATCCTCCTGCCTGAGCCTCCCAAGATGCTGGGATTACAGACTTGCCCCACAGTGACTGGATGATCTGAGTTTTTAAAGTATATTCTATATCTCTTCTTAGAGTACTTTAACATGCTGAGTACATTTATAATAAGTGCTTCAGCATCCTTGTCTACTGACTCTATTGCCTATATAATTTTGGGGTATACTATATAATTTGTCTCCTCATTGTGCATTGTATTTCCTGCTTCTTTGTATGTCTGTTAATTTTTGATTAAAGACTAACTGTAAATTTTACTTTGTTGGGTTGAGTTTTTATTCTATTTCTTTAAATAATTTTATTCTGAGATGAAATTAAATTACACAGAAATAATTTTTCTTTTGAGATGTGCTTGTAAGCACTCTTAGGTCCAGAACAGCCCTTCCTCTTGGGCTAATGTGATTCCCTTAATATAGCACAATATTCTTCTGAAGACTCTGCTTGGTGCTGCACATGTTAGAAAGTCTTTCTATTCTGGCTAATGAGGGTGCGAGCTGTTCCTGGTCCTTTACGAGTTGTGGGGATGTCTGACCCTTTTGTAATAGTGGTCCACTTCACCTTTTGAATACAGCCCATGCTGCTTGTTTTAAAAGTGACATATTTTTTCTTCTCCTCTTCTCCCTCT
>JAJEJO010051630.1:0-39455 GCA_020662805.1 Glaucomys volans
TTAATGCTAGAGCTCCTGTCTAGCAGGTGCGAGGTCCTGGCTTCAATCCCCAGGGCTGCAAAAGCAAAAAATTAACAAAATATCTAAACAAAGAGGCCCACACTAAGTCCCACATTGTCAAATTGTTGAAATTCTAACACACAGAGAAAGTGTTCAAAATCTGATAAAGACATATTGCGTAATAGGAAACAATTACCTAATTCACAGCTCACTGCCCATGAGAAATCATGGGACAGAGGAGAGTGATGTATTATCTTCAAATTTCTTAGAAGGAAACACTGCTGGGCATGGCGACACACACCTGTGATTCCAGCAACTCAGGAGGCTGAAGCAGGAGAGCCACTAGTTCAAAGCCATCTTCAGCAACTTAGTGAGGATCTAAGCAACTTAGCAAGAACTTGTTTCAAATTCCTAAAATAAATAAATAAAAAGGGCTGGGGATGTGGCTTAGTGATAAAGCACCCCTGGGTTAAATCCTTGGTACCAAAACAAACAAACAAAAGCCAACAAACAATGCTGTTGAATACAATTATACATCCAGTGAAAGTGTCTTTCATTTCCAGATCAAAGAAAGCTAACATAATTTATCATTGATTGCTAACAGAACTGCAAATTCTGTAGGAACTTTTCAGCTGATTAATACTGGATGGAAATTTTGATCCTCTCACAGCTATAAGGGGAAGACAAAAATGCAGCAAAAATGGACAAAAGGTGTTAAAAGACACTTTACAAAGGAAGATATGAACTGACCAGTATGGATGCAAAAGTTGCTCAACATCTCTAATCAACAGAGAAATGCAAATTAAACTACAAGACAGCTAATACTGAGTTTCTCATCAGAGTCTCTTTTCCCCTCACCAGTCCATTTCTCCAGGCCTTCCAAGGGAACTTAATCAGGCAGTGGTTCCTCTGATCCTATATAAGGTCCCTACTTCCCTGAGCCTTCTGACTCCTTCCTTAGTCTTCTTCAAAGGCCACACTGACATCTCCACTGTCATCTTTCTACCTTCAAGGAGACTTCTCAGCAGTTTATTAGGACTACTCCCTGGCATTCTTACCAGGAGGTTAAATCCTGAGCCATGAAAAGATGTTCCTATGTCAATCGATTCTCCTTATGTATCTTTACATTCAACCCCACTCACTTGGTCCTCATGATCCACTCTTGCAATGGCTCCTCCATAAATGGGAGGAACCTGTGGCAGGATGTACTAATCAGTGAATCAGCTCCCTAGTGCTGCTATAAAAAATCATCACCAACTTAATAACTTAAAAAAACCAAACATTTCTTTCATGGTTCTGGAAGCCAAAAGTCTGAAGTGACTCCTATGAAGCTCATTTAAAGTGTTAGCAAGGCCAGCTCTACCTGGAGGCTTCAGGGAGAATCGATTTCTTGCCTCCTCCAGCTTCTAGTGGTTGCTGGCCTTCCTTGACTTGTGGCCACACCACTCCAATTCCCACTTCTAACAAGACATTGCCATCTCATCTGTGGTCAAATACCCACTGTTTCTCCCTTCTAAGAATACATGTGATGACATTTAGGCACCACCTGGCTAATCCAGATAATATCTCCATCTCAAGATCTCTTACTGTAAAATCTCCCTCTTAACTCTTATCACGTAAAGTCCAGGGATTAGGGTAGATATCATTATGATCCATTTTCCTGCCTACCATATCCAGGGAGGGAATTCTTTGCAGAAAGGTAATTGTTTTCTCCTTATTTATTGAATGGGATTTTCTTTCTCATAGAATGCTGAGACCTGATTCTGATTATTTTGGAGGCAGAGGGAAGTGGATGAAGTTCTCGAGGAAAACAAGAATAACCTTGTGAAATTTGCTCCATAGAAGGCATTTGTCTTCCCTCAGACAAAAAAAAGTTGCTCTCCTCTAGCAAGGGTGAAGGTGCTTTGGCTTCAGAAAGAGGGTTTAGGGGAGACCAAGGATGCTGAATTCTCATGCTCATTCACTCAGACTTATCCCAGGATTCAGAGTCTCACTTCTTCCCTCCCGGAGCATAGGAGAACTGCCTAAGCTACACTCTGCCTGCCTTGTAGCACTGCTGTCTTATAACTAAATCCTAGGCCTGATTTTCAGCATCACATGCATGTGACTGCATAATTTTCTATCTCACTAAATGTTACATTGGAAGGCTTCTGGATTTTATTACATACCCTGAGTAGATTTTGGCTAACCTGGTCCAATTATTCCATTTCTTCCCATCTTCCATCCCTATTCTTAAAATTCCACAGTTTTGATTTTTACTGTGGTTAATACACTAGAGCTTATATATCAGCAGTTCACCTTCCACCTGTACCTCACCCCTACCTGCCACTAGTGAGTCTTAGTGATTATAATGTTATCTATCATATGCTGAGGAATGTCACCAACTCCACCTACCCCAAGCCATGGTGCATATGTTCTGGAATTCCATCTCCAGGATATGCTTTCTATGGTTACTCCCAATACTCCCTTAGTTGACTTCCTGCCAAAGCAGAACTTAAGACTGTCAAGGGTGTGTGTGTGTGTGTGTGTGTGTGTGTGTGTGTGTGTGTTAGTGAGGAAGGCATCTCAGGGAGCAAGGCTGCAGTTATTTTTTTCCAAAGATGGTTCCAGGGAATAAGAGTGAATTATGAAGATAGGAAAACAGAGAAAAGACTGGTGCCTCACTAAAGGGCACATTACCAAAATCCCTACCATGTAGAGCAGAGACTTAATTGTACAAGAACATGCAGAGTGCCTCCTGGAATTATGTGAAGTAGCAGGCAACATTTATCCATTATCCCCATATCCCATCATCAAGCTGACTCTGCATTTCGGAGCCCCACACAAGCTCAAGCAGAATAAACTCCTCCATTGTTCATGGCATCAGAGGATCCCAGGGAAGAGGCTACACTGTGGGCTTGCAATGACCAGAAGCTTACAGGGAAGTGTCCACCCATCATGGCTGAATAAAGAAGACAGGCTAAGCAGATGTCAGTTAGGACATCCAATGTGTCTGCTATAAACTACTTCACAGAATTGTGAGGATTGAAAGAGATGTCTAGAGGACTCTAATGTTCTTAGTTACATAACTATGTACAGAACAGGTTCTCATTCATATTATGAATTCATGGTTGATGCATTGTCAAATTTCTACTAGCAGCTTAATAACTCTTACTTCATTTAATGTTCGCAGCAATGCTCCATGGCAGAGGATATTCCCATTTCATAGATAAGAAACTGAGGCCCCAAAAGATTCAGCAACTTGCCCCAAATCAAACTACTAATTACCAGAAGAACCTGTCTGTCCATACTACACCAGACTTCCCTGGCAGAAGAGAGGATACTCTCTCCAAGAATGGGGTTGGGGTAAGTAATTATCATGGGAATAAGAGCTGTGGGAACACCCCTAAACCTTCCCACATCTTCAGTTCATTGTCTGTGACCTTCACCAGGGCTCTCAATTTCTAAGGACCTGGCTTAGAGAATTATATTGGTAGACAGCATCCCAAGAGTCCTAACATGAGATAGCTACTGAGCCACCTCTTCCAGAGTCCTTATAGTATCCTCAAGCCATAATCCCAGTGGCCCCTGCTAACAAGGCCCTGAGAGAAAGAGATAAAGAACCACATTTCTGAGGGCTCATTAGGAAGCTGGGTTTAAAGAAGCTTCTCCTCCCTCTTACCTTTTTTCTGAGCCTCCTTCTCTCCCGATCCAAGGAAGGTCTGGAAATTGACTTGTCTCTGCTCAAAGACCCTGATCTGACACCTGAGAAAGAAACCTCTCATTTAAGAAAGCCATGTCTAGTCCCAGTCACACTTCTCACTTTCTGGTGTGTGTGTGGGGGGGTGCTGTGAGCATATGGACAAGGCCTCCAGGCCTCAATGACCCCACCATTAAGCAGAGCTTGCAACATCTGCCCTCACTCCCTGCACATAAAGCCAGAGCTAGAGTAAACCTAAATTCCAGAAAGCATGAGGTGTTTCCATGTGTATAAAGGACTTGAAATACTCCCTTTGTGGTCTCTCACTCCCCATTCTTGTCCTCTTTCCTGGGAGTGCTAACATCTGAATCCTGTAGTGAAGATAGTCCTGCAACAGAGGTGACATCTGCTATACTCCATTTCCCTCAGCTATACTCCTGACATGGAGCCCCTCGCTTGCTTTCTGGGTGGGTAACTGGGTCTGCAGTTCTCTAGAAGAAAACTTGCTGGCTTCTACTCCCTTTCCAAGTGAGTGTTCTCACAAGTCCTTCCTCTGCTCTTACAAAACAAAGAAGGGGCTTCTGTTACCATGAATTCAAACCTGATATTATCCAGGGTGCAATGATGCCCCTGAAAGGGAAAAAAGATGTAGGGGAAGAGTGGGGACAATGGCCCAGAGATCCAGCTTCCTTTTTCTGTTCACCTTTGCCCCGAACCCCTCTCTTGAATTAAGTGTGCTCTCTGTTACTTTTAGGAGTGAGTATGAGGGGATTTACTGAGTCCAGTTCACTTTCCAGGGTCTCCTGCATCAGGAAGCCTAGATGCTTCCCTCCATTGTAGTCCTGGTTGAACTTTTCACCATTGGGAGCATGTAGGATTGACTGAAGTTTCAGAACAGGGACTTTTGATGCTTAGTGAAGGCAGCACCCAGTGTGATCATGCAGGGAACTCCTCAGTGGGCCATGGGTGAGTCTGTCAGACTCTCTGGATATATCAGGGCATCAGAATTCCATGGGTACTAAGCAAGCTCATGTCAGGCCACCTGAGGGTTGGAAGAAGCTGTCTCATGGCTCATCTCTCTAGCTCTGACTCATCTGTCTGTAAGGTGGACCCCTCCAAATAATAAGAGCCTTATTTGGGGGAAGATCACGCGAGGAGGAATGTCAGCAGGTGAAATGCTGCAGGACCTGCTTGTCTCAGGAACACAAAAGCAGTTATGCAACCACCTTGTACCCCACCTTCACTGTTCACCTCCCTTAAATCATACTAATCCATGACAGTCTAGCCTAATTTCAATGTGTCCAGAAAGTCCTCCATGATAACTCCAGCTCATACTGATGCTCTCTTTTGCTGGAATCATTTATTTGGACATTGAAACAATCCTCTTGTTTATTTAAGTCATATTGGATACCTACTCTGCATAAAATACTGTGACGAGTTTTTCTATTGAAATAGTGAATTAGACATTTGTTCTGTCCTCAAGTCACAGAGGAAATGATTCAGTCAAAAGGTAAACAGAAATAAGTTCCAAGAAATTGTGTGTAGTGGGAGTTTAGAAGTCAGGCAGGGGGACATATAATTCTCAGGTAGAGAAGTTTCAAGGAAAGATGAATTCAGCAGCCAGCATTTGATTCTAGTCTTGAAATACTTGGGTTTGTGAAGTCGAGGAAAAGTCAGTGCAGGCAGAAAAAACAACATGAGCAAGGAGGTGAAAATCACAGAGTCATAATCAGCTGCTTAAAATGAATCTAAGAGAGAAAATGGGTAGCAATTAATTATTCTTTAATATAATGTATGTAAAAAACCGTTATTATCCAATGATTTGTCCATCTGTAAAGTACTTATCAGTTATTAATTTCATCAGTGATAATCAGGCCTGAGAATGATTTCCACCTTGCTAAAATCATGTGATCTTAGAATTTTAAGGACCTCTCAGAGATCCACATCACATTCTCATCCATGTAGTGTCCCTACCACGTGTCCTGAACACACAGGATGGAGACCTTGCTGGGAAGACTGATTACTGAAATAGCCTCACACTGGAGTTGACCTGTTGCTATAGTAAAGTGTCAAATGAGATGGAATTGAAATATATATCAATCTCTAATTCACTGCAAGACTAGATACAGGGTTCTTTGCAGAATGTCTATGTAACCTGGAGGGCTAGTGGCTTTCCATACCCTGTAAAGAGAGAAGCAAGGAAGATGGGAGTGAGAAGCCACAATCACACCTCCCAAGTGGCAGATACATCAGAGGTTCTCCATTCTAACTGGGCATTTGAACCACCTGAGACACACACTTACCCATACTACATGCTGTGACTCTAATAGTGACTCACAAATCCTCAGGCCACCAAATGACATGATGTCAGTGCCATCCCTATCCTCATGGGCACTTGCAGGGAAAATGGAGGGCTCTTTGCAGAAAGTCCACATAACCTGGAAGGGTTGGTGGCCCTAGCCATTTGCTGACCCCTCACCATCAGCCCCCACATGAACCAGACTGTTCAGAAGATACTGGTGGCTGCATCCTGGGCTTGTACCTTCACCAAGGCATTGCCACCAATTAGACTAATAAGATTGGAATTCCTGGTGAATGGCCTGGGCATCAGTATTTTCTTCTTAAAGCATCCCAAATGACTTCAGTAATCATGGGGACTGGGAATCATATCTAACAGAGGGTTAGGAATCATAGTTGGAAATATTGATCGTCAAACCTTTGCAAGATATCTCAAATTTCTGTAACTGTTTTGTGTCAGCTTTTAAACTATTATTTCTTCCTTTAGGACTATCAAAGGAAAATGAGATAGGACTATGTCTTAAACTTAAGAAAATGACAATAAAGAGCTGCTGATTGTAAATACTCAATGAGTGGAATTCCAAGACAGCCATGATCAGGAGGGAGCTTTGAAAAACACTAATGTGTCTCTTTCCTGATCCTCTTGGGTCTCCAGATACTTTGGGGTGGAAGACAATACACTGCCCTCAAAGGGAAACATCCTGGGACTGCAATTGTAGCTCAGTGGTAGAGCAGTTGCCTAGCAAGTGTGAGGCCCTCCACACCACACAAAAATAAAAAAATAAAGGCATTATGTCTTTATGAAAGATTATTCTTTATAAAAAAAGTGAAAAAATCCTTGTGAACAAAATCCAGGGATGTGGATTGTACTCACAGCATCCCCACTCATCCTCTGCTCTGTGGTCCTGGCAAGTTCCTGACCAGGCTGGTCTCATTCCCTCCTGTGCAAAGGAGTGGGACAAGATTGTCTCTCCACAATTTTCACATTTACTGACATCTGATTACAATCATCTGACTGAACTTTTCCACAGACTGTACACATCAAAAACATTTTGAGAGTGTTACCCACCACCCTTTATATCACTCTGTGTACCCCAGTAGCCTGTAACATTGCCCCCACTAATCTTATTTGTGATCCCAAAAGGTCCCCAGGCCTTGGCAGTGGCTACTTCTTAAAAGTCACCTCTTGCCCATCTCCTGTGCATCCTCCAAGGCCAAAGGTTTTCTTGACAAGTGCAAAAACCATTAAGAAACTACAAGTGAAATAGTTTACATTTTGTTTTTCAAGCTGCCTTTGAAATTTAATGTGGATTTTAAACTTATTAAATTGGGGTGCTAATTTTCATCAAAAATACTGGATCTGTTTCCTCACATGAGCCTACAGCCCAGGTGTCATCCTGAGGTCTACCACTCCCAGGGCTGGACAGGGGAAGGGTAAGTATGCTCATTCACATGGTCACTGGTGAAATTCAATTCCTCACCAGTTGTTGTACTGAGGGTCCTGGTGCCTCACTGGCTCTCAACTGGAGACTGCTTTCATTTCCTTGCTGCTAGTGCCTCTCACAAATATGGGTGGTTTTCTCCTCAAATCAAGGAGACAGAAGGGCCAGAGAGCAAGGAGATATAAATCATAGTCTTTCTTTTTTGTATTTTTTTAATTCATTGTACACAAATGGAGTACAATTATCATTTTCCTGGTTGTACATGAAATGGAATCATACCATTTGTGTATTCATACATGTACATAAGGTAATGATGTTTGTCTCATTCTATTATCTTTCCTTTCCCACTCCCTTCCCACCCCTCATTTCAGTCTACACAGTCCATCTTTCTTCCATCCTTCCCTTACTTCCCCCGACCCCTGTTATGTGTCATCAACCACTTATCAGAGAAATCATTCAGCCTTTGTTTTTTTGGGATTGGCTTATTTCACTTAACATGATATTCTCCAACTCCATCCATTTACCTGCAAATATCATAATTTTATTATTTATGGCTGAGTAATATTCCATTCTGTATATATGCCACAGTTTCTTTACCCATTCATCTATTGAAGGGCATCTAGGTTGGGTCCACAATCTAGCAATTGGGAATTGAGCTACTATAAACTTTGATGTGGTTGTGTCACTGCAGTATGCTGATTTTAAGTCCTTTGGATATAGGCCAAGGAGTGGGATAGCTGGGTCAAATGGTGGTTCCATTCTAAGTTTTCTGAGGAATCTTCATACTTCTTTCCAGAGTGGCTGCACCAATTTGCAACCCCACTAGCAATGTGTGAGTGTATGTTTTTCCCCACATCCTTGCCAAAATCTATTGTTGCTTGTGTTCTTGATAATAGACATTGTAATTGGGGTGAGATGAAATCTTAGGGTAGTCTTGATTTGCATTTCTCTTATTACTAGAGATGTTGAACATTTTTTCATATATCTCTTGATTGCTTGTAAATCCTCTTCTGTGAAGTGTCTGCTCATTTCCTTAGCCTGGATTTATTGACTGGATTATTTGTATTCTTGATGTAAATTTTTTTGAACTCTTTATAGATGTTGGATATTAGTGCTCAATCTGAAGTGTGTGTGGCAAAGATTTTCTCCTACTCTGTAGGTTAGCTCTCTTCATATTGTTGTTTCCTTAGCTGAGAACAAAGCAGGTGGTATCACAATACCAAAAGTTCAAATATACTACAGAACAATAGTAACAGAAACAGCATGGTATTGGTATCAAAATAAGTAGGTAAACCAGTAGTACAGAATAGAGGACATAAAGACAAACCCACATAAATACAGTTATCTCATACTTAACAAAGGTGCCAAAAATATACAATGGAGAAAAGATAGCCTCTTCAACAAATGGTGCTGGGAAAACTGGAAATTCATATGCAGCTAAATAAAATTAAACCTCTATCTCTCACACTGCACAAAACTCAACTCAAAATGGATCAAGGACTTAGGAATTAGACCAGAGACCCTGCACCTAATAAAAGAAAAAGTAGGTCCAAATCTTCATCATGTTGGCTTAGGACCAGACTTCTTTAACTTGACTCCCAAAGCACAAGAAATGAAAGCAGGAATCAACAACTGGGATAGATTCAAACTAAAAATCATAGTCTTTCATAACACATTCTCAGAAGCCATATCCTTTCACTTTTGCTATATTCTTTTTCTTAGAAAAAGTTCCTAAATTTGGCCCACACACAAAGGAGTGGCTCATACAGACATGAATACAGAAGCAGAAATCATTAAAATAGATTTAAAACTGGTTTTGTTTTGAAGATTTTGTATTACTCTCAGTGATCCAAAACATCTAAGAATATCTTAATCATAGATGAGAACCATTGCTTTAAAACATGTTTATCATGTCTGCTTCTTGAAGACACTTTGGAAATGTGGCTTTAATTGTAGAAGTCCAAATAAAAGGTATTTTTCATTTATAAAAATTAGGATTGCAATCTGGGACATGCACACATAGATGAGGATAGCCTTCAGCACATCAAATGACAAAGGAAGTCTAGGGGTTTCCTTAGGAAAGAAGAAAACTATAAACTCTTTGAGAGAAAGCTTATTGGCACTTGCAATATTTTGCAGAAGCTGGTGGGCTCCAATTGGCAAGTTGGGGCAGCTACTAAGTAAAACTAGTTTTAAAATCACAGCAGAAGTACCATCTTAAGTTACTAGTACAACTAGTCAAAGTCATAGCTGGTTGTTTCTTGGGATTGGCCTTGTGGAGTAGTTCTTGGAATGGATGACAGCATCCTGAATATTTTCCCCAGCAGTCTCTTCTCTCTGGTTGGGTATGACTGTATTTGTATAATCAATTTTTACATTTCCTTCTTTTAATTAAGATCTTTCTCTGAAAGCATCACTGACTAACAATCCTGTAGATATTGATTATCCCTCAATGCTGGGGATGGACATGCTCTTGTTGGTCTGCTCCCATGTGGGCTTATAGGAGTCAATGTCAGTGACTCAGATCACATGAGAGGAAGAAAGAGGCCAGAAGGAAATTAGAGCAAGTCTGTCTGGAGTGCAGTGGTGAGTTCCACCTTATTGATCCTGTAGCGCCAATCATCTCAAAGACTTGGGCTAACATCATCCTGTTAGAGGAGCTATCTTTGCCAAGATTTTATAGAACACAAAGAGTTTAAATATCATAATGCAACCTAAAATCAGCAACAACGGAGCAAAGCCAGTTTGAACACCAGTTCTGAACCTAGTCTTTAAGGCATACATGGTACTGGAAATTGAATCTATACAGCTAACAAAACATGAACAATCATAATTGGGAAAAGCTTCAAATCACTGATACTAGGAAAAATGCAACATTACTACACAGAGTAATTCAAATGATAAGAACACAATACACTGTGTACCCATAAAACTTAATTAAAATGACAATATCTAGTGTTACTTAGGATGTGGGGAAGTGGTTACGACTCCAGATGTGGAAAACCCAGCAAACCTTCTTTGTCTTTACCCTCCTTCCCCATGTCAGCTTCAGACAGGGATCCTCTTCTATATACTAGTGCACACTGGAGTGGGAGATGTAATGACAGGATGCACACTGGTCACTTGCTTTCAGCTGACCTCCAGCCAATGTGGGCTTTTATTCCCTAGGTCCAAAGTTGAGCCCTCAGAACTTTTAAGTAGCCTGTGGGGAAAATGTCTAAACCCACTGTAGCCACAAGAGTTTACCATAATCTGCCACAACTGAAAAGGTCAGATGTGTGCTAAGAATTTTAAAGAAAAGATGTACTTATTGGAGTGAAAAAGACAAAGAAGAACTTACAGGCATCAGCTGACATGCAGCTTGGCTCCTGTGGGACCCCATCATCCCCCAGGAAGTGAGCAGTACTCCTGCAGCAGCCACCCAGCCTTGGCCAAGCCCCACCCACCACAGGCAATATCTTCCTCCTTCCCCAGATGTGATGATTGACAGGGAGCTGTTTCTCACCTGCACAGCTAGGCCCAGGTTATGGGTTACAAGCTGGACCATGCTTTTCACTGGTTCTCTGCTTATTTTTTTTAGAAATAACAGAAAAAGATAACAAAAAGACTCATCCCCTTTTTAGCACAATGTCAACTAGCACAGTGTGGCCAGTGAAATACAAGGTTACCTTAGCTTTTGCCTGTGGTATGTAGAAGTTCCAAAAGCTTCCCATGTGCTACTTCCCATGTAGCACAAGGCAAGAAAACACAAAACAAAACAAATGTTCCTGCTCACACTTGGAGAAAGTTTAGAGTGGTACAAACGTGGAGGCCAATTGGGGAAATATATCAGAGACTCAGAAAATTAAAAAAAAAACAACTTTTGATCCAGATATTCCACTTTACCAATTTCCCCTAAGGAAATAAGAGATAAGTGAACAAAAATGGACCACAGAGACATTTATTGTAATGCTGCAAAGGACAGGAAAAACTGAGTTACTACATTTTGAATAATAGGAAAAGTGTTAAATGAATTATGACATATTTATTAAATTGAACATTGAAATACTGTGCAGGCATTAGGAAATAATATAGCTGAATATTATCATAGAAAGGTGTTATTCTTGTTAAGGATAAAGCAAGTTTCAAAATAATTTGAATTCATTCTGGGGAAAAAGTATACTTAGCAAAAACCAAAATCAAGAATTTATACCAAAGGCTAGCAAGAGATGTCTTTGAATGGTAAAAATACAAATTGTTTCTAAACTGAAGTCAATTTTTGATTAAGAAAAATAATAAAATGTGTTCTACATGCTGCTTTTGCCTAGCTGCCCCTGCTTAATAACAACAGTGATTATTATGGGCCAGGCACCCTGCTAGGCAGGACTGCACATTATCTTATTTAATCCTCAGAGCTGCTCACTGATGTACATGGTTTTCAATTTACAGGTATTAGCCAGACCATATTTATTGCTGAGACTGGTGCAGGGGAGTACATCAGATTACCTGGAGAGGCCCTGTCTTCGCCACAAACTGATAAACATAATCTGAGCAGGGTCTATGTTCTAGTTAGTCCTATGTCCCTCTACAGGTCTTACATGTGGTAGAGGATACTCCCATTTTCCAAGTTACCTTCACATTGACCTATGAAAGGCTTTCCCTAGGAGGAGTCTTCCCAGAGCCCCATGCATGTCCTTGTTCCTCAGGCTGTAGATGAAAGGGTTCATCATGGGGGTCACCACAGCATACATCACTGTGGCTACTGAATCCTTCATGGAGTAAGTGTGCAGAGGCTGTAGATACACCATGCCAAGTGTCCCATAGAAGAGGGAGACCACAACCAAATGGGAGGCACAGGTGGAGAAGGCTTTGTACTTCCCAGTGGCAGAGGGTATTCTAAGGATGGCTCTGACAATGTGGACATATGACATGATCATGAACCCTAGCGGGGTGAGGAAGATGAAGCAACCAGTGACAATCAGCACTGTGTGGTTGATCTGGGTGTTGGAACAAGCGAGCCTCAGCAGGGTGTACATCTCACAGAAGATGTAATGGATCTTGCGGGATCCACAGAAGGTCACCCTGGTCATGAGGAGAGTGTGGATGAGGCCATAGAGGATAGATAGGGCCCAACATAAGGTGAGAAGCAGGATACAAAGCTTAGGGCTCATGGCTGTCACATAGTGGAGAGGGTGGCAGATGGCCACATAGCGGTCATATGCCATCACTGCCAGGATGAGGTTGTCCAGGGCCACCAAGGAGACCAGGAAGTAGAGCTGTGTTAGACACCCTGTGTAGGAGATGGCTTTGTTCTGGGACTGAAGGTTCACCAGCATCTTGGGGATTGTGTTGGTTACAAAGAAGAGGTCAGTGAGGGAGAGATTGGCCAGGAAGAAGTACATGGGGGTATGCAGGTGGGAGTTAGAGCCAATGGCCAGGATGATGAGCACATTTCCCACCACAGTGACCAGGTACATGGGTAGAAATGTCCAGAACAGGATCCGCTGCTGCTCGGGATTTTCTGAGAGCCCCATGAGTAGGAACTCAGAGTCCCCACTCTGGTTGCTGCCATCCATTCTCCCAATGTTCTGCAACATGAGCACCAGCAAATGCTTACCAAATGATCTCAGATGGATATGGACACTAACATAAACAAAACCATTCTTTTCTCAGCATTAAAAATTTTGCAATAATTTTAGATTGACAGCAAAGTAATAACAGGCACAAAAACATAACATGGAAAAACTTTATGGGACTTAATCATTTCAGCAACTTCTAATCTATCATACTTGATTTATAAAAATAATATCTATTTCTTATTTTTATTCCTATCCTATAATATAATACTCTTAAAGTGTTTAAAGATTAGTATGCTATATTATGATATTGAATTGTTTTTCAAGTTATATTTGAAAATTGGTGAGTGCATTATAAGCAATGGATATTGTACAAATGGACAAAGGGGAAAGAAAAAAAGTATAGGAAAAGGAAATAATATCATTGTTTGCTGATATGATGATCTCTCTGAAAAACTTAAAACTATCAACTGAAATGTCATTAGAAATAAAAAATGATGACAGTGAAATGGCTAATCACAAGATGAATAGACCCAAAACTACTGGTGCTCCCAGGAGGTTCTGTACCACTGTGACTGTGCCAAGGGCAGGCTGGAATTCAAGTCCCAGTACTGTTGCTGACTAGCTGTGGAATCTCAGGCAGGTTGCTTGAGCCCTTTAAGACTAGCTCAGTTCCTTAACCCCAGCCAACGTGTCTGTCAACAGGTGAATCAGAAAACATGGCATATCACACAATTGAATTTTGTTCAGCCATGAAACAGAGTGAAATTAAGTCATTTGCAGGAAAGTAGAACTGGAGAGCATTATGTTAAGAGAAATAAGCCAGACTCAGAAACACAAGGATCATATGTTTTATATGTGGAAGCTAGAGAGAAGAGGCAGAGGGAGAACTGGGGTCCCATGAAAACAAAAGAAAGACCAACAAGACAGTATGGGGGTCTGGGAAGGGAGGATAGGAGAGCAAGAGGAGGTGCTGAGGAATGAAACTGATCAAATTATGTTACATGCATACACCAGTATGCCACAGTGAAATCCCTTACTCTGTATTATTTATATGCACCAATAAAAAAGAATTATAAAAAAGACTCAATTCATTTAAGTGCAAACTCTACTGTAGCAAAAAAATATATATATGTATTGTAGCAATGATGAAATTAAATAGCAAAAGATTTGGCATGGAATGAGCATTCAATAAATATTGCCTACTATATGTGTGCATAATATATATGTATATTGGATATACATGATATACATATTATATATATACACACACACAATAGGTTACAGTACAATGTAAAGCAACCCCATCCACAATATCTGCAAATTAAAATATTATGATGCTCCTGAGGATTAGGCAGTACCTCAAAATTCTCCAGAAGGACCTAAAATAAAAATTTAATAATTGAATAGTTAATAGATTCCAGAAACTTGAATAGTTTCTTGAGGTCTAAGATTCTAGATAAAATGATGAAATGTGTTCATATTCAAAGGTTCATATTCATTTGAATTAATCTAAAACTTCACTGATTTGAAGTCAAAATCATAATAGGATTTTTGGAAAATAAAATTCAATATCATGAAGAAATAAACATGAAAACAATTTAGGAAAATGTTGAAAAAGAGTAACAAGGTAGTACGCCTGCTCTGCCTACTGTCGGGGACTGTAAGCAGCGTGGTGCTGGTGCTAGATTGAGTGGATCAATAGAGCTGGATGAACTTCCAAAATGGAGCCAAGGGCATGAGAAATGTAGAGGATTGCAAAATACTACTTCAAATCTGCAGGTAAAGTTTGCATTATTCCATAAATGGCTATTTGACCACTGAGCACTTATGTAGGGCAAACCATTTGGTCAATATTTTATGTCTTACCAAAAAAACTTAAAATGCATTAAAGATTAAAATAGTTTATTGTGACTTTTCTTTTAGGCAAAATAAAAATTCTAAAGAATAATAAAATTATGGCATTTTCAGGTAAATGGATGATGTTGGAGACTGTTAAGCTAAGTGAGATTAGCCAATCCCAAAAATCCAAAGGCTGAATGGTCTCTCTGATAAGTGAATGATGATGCATAATGTGGGGTGGAAGTGTGGCAAGAATGAAGGAAGGAAAGATAGCATAGAGGGAAGGGGGGGGTCAGGGTGTGGGGGGGTAATAATAACAGAATGTGTGACAGACATCATTGCCCTGTGTACATGTATGAATGCACAGATGGTGTGACTCTACTTTGTGTACAACCAGAGAAACAATTGCTGTACTCCATTTGTGTTCAATGAATCAAAATTAAATAAATTCTTAAAAAATTCTAAAAATTCAAAAAACAAGAAAATATATAAACTAGCTTAATTTCACTACATAGCAATAAATAGGAACTTTCTATATTTTGAAGTCTTTCTATTGAGAAGAGCATAAAAGAAAGAAATGAGTCAGGCGCAGTAGCACACCTCTGTAATCCCAATGACTCAGGAGTCTGAGGCAGGAGGATTGCAAGTTCAAGGCCAGCCTCAGCAACTTATACCCTCAGCAACTTAGCAAGAACTGTCCCAAAATATAAAATGAAAAGGACTGAGGATGCAGCTTGAGTTCCACCCCAGAGCCAACACAAAAATGAAGTCAATCTTAGGAAGTCTTAAGCAAAGAGTACTGCAGATAAAGAACCTTGTGTGCAAAGGCCCTGACGTAGGAAAGGACTGCTTGTATTAAGAAACTCAATGTGGGTCAATGTGACTGGAGTGACAAGGAGTGTGGTGAGACTTGAGGTTGTGCAGTCAAGTGAGGCCACATCACAGCTTTAAAAATTTTATTCTAAGTTTAATAAAGAGTTTTAAAAGGATTTCAAGGAGAAGAAGCTGTGTATATTTAGCAACTGTCCTTCTCTTTGTATTTAACCAGTAGTATTTTAATACCCAAGAATGGCTGTTGCATCTTTAAACAGATGCTTTTTTTGTGCCTGTCACAGTTAATAGCTTTCCCACTATGGAACTATATTTGCCTTCCAGGTATAAACTGCGAAAGTTGAGTTGTTAATGTTTTATGTGGGCTATTATTAGAAATATGTTGAAATTTCTTCAGTATCTTAACCTGTACATTTTAGAGATATTTCACAGATTTTTTACAAATAATAATTGCTTCTTATGATCCTTTGATTATAAACAGAAGATACTGTCATTTTGGAAAATTCAAGCAACACAGACAAATGTAAAGAAAGCAGATTCTGCTAACATGGTAAATAGTTTTCCAGATCTTTTTCACTAAATCTCTTACATCCATTTAACAGTGTGCCACAGAACATTTTCTAAGTCAGTATTGCTATTCATTTTGATGGTTGCTTACTATTCTACCTTAAAATTGTATCATATATTGTTTAATTTTTTCTAATTAGTTACACATGACAGTAGAATGCATTTACATACATTGCATACAAATGAAGCACAACTTCTCCTTTCTCTGGCTAAACATGGTGCGGTCACAGCACTAGTGTAATCAATCATATACATGTATGATTACATACATACACACCCTCACCCCTCCCTCCACTCCCCTCTGGAGAATCCAAAGTCCCTTCATTCAGCCCCAACCCTCCAGTAATTATGGATCAGCATCCTTTATCAGAAAAAACATTCAGCCTTTGGCTTTTGGGTTTGACTTGTTCCACTTAGCATGATATTCTCCAGCTCCATCCATTTACCTGTGAATGCCATAATTTAATTATTTTTTAAGGCTGAGTATTATTCCATTGTGTATATGTACCATATTTTTTATCCATTCATATATCTTTCTTTAATCAGTATTTTGATGATATAGTTAGATTGTTTCCTAATTTTCCTATTACAGAGGCAACATAAATGAACATCTCTGTGCATGCTTTTTACATTTCAAAATATAATCAAAGGGAAGCATGGGAAATGTTAGGCTCTTTCATTTTTGCCAATCTGATCAGCAACACATCTTAATTTCTAGGTTGACATACATAGAAAGTAGTTTTAAAATGAACTCATTTGAGATGACAGACATATTAATTTGTTTCACCAAAGTAATCATGTTACTATCCATAGGTATCCTATGGCATTATGTTGTAAACAGATACACAATAAAATTTATTGTAAAAAAGATCAGTGCAATAACTTTTGCCAAAAACATAATACTGCAAGGAAATAGAAAAGTAAACTATTGGAGGCTAAATCACAATTATTGGGGCAGGCACCTCTCAGAGAAGCCAGGAGAGCAGTCAGGTGCTACACTTGACAATTATGGAAGATACTTGAGATCTGTCAACTTCTTGCTTTTATGCAAAAGGTTGTGAGAGTGCTGGGCACTGAAGCAAATGTCAGACTGCTGATTCTTGGTCCTCCAGTTTTTAGAAAGTTTAATTTTATTTCTTGAAGATCAAGAAATATACTAAAAGTCCACTTACACAAACATGCTGTTATCCTTGAAGAATATTTTCTCCAACATCAATTATTGAGTATTTTTCCACACATTAAAAAAAGGAGAAAAAAATGTACACTCAGCAATGTCATTCTGTGACTTTGGAAACAAACAAAAAAAGACATGTTTTTGATTAAACATCTTCTAGGTCCAGAGATTTATCATAATGCAATCAGATAAAATGTAAGAGATGATTATGAGAGCCTTGTGAATAAGAGTACACATTTAGAAATAGCATAAACATTTAACATAACTGATCTGGTTTAAATTATTACAAAAGAAGCAAATTCACAGAGACAGAGAGTGGACTAATGGCTGCCAGCAGCTGAGGGGAGGGAGAAGAGGGAGTGACTGCCATGGGAGGAGAGTTTCTTTTCAGAATGAAGAAAATGTTCAAAATTGAGATTCTGGATGACAGTTGCAAAATTATATGATATATTAATTGCAACTTTTACATGGGTGAAGTTGATGTTGTTACTTGTATATATAGGACTGTCTCAGCATTACATAATCCATTAAATCAATGGAACACTCTGGAACTATCATAAATGATGATGTTAATTTTTTCATATGTGTATGGAAAGGTATACATAATAACTATAATGTGAAAACTCCAGGTTACTCTTACACATACACACACAAGAAAAAAAAATAGAAAACATGCAGCTTGCCCTTGTTTGATGCTGATGAAACCTGCCCTGTGTGTCACTGTGAAAATGAAAGCAAGTCAAACAAGGTGCTCATCATCCATCCTGCACCTGATGTGTTTTGCAAATAACAAATCTGTCATGCATCTGCCATGTAGCCAAGTTCTCCATTTCCTTCAGGAGACCCCAGGTTAGTGGGCAGTTGGACAAGGGCCCAGGATGCCTCACCCCAGTGCATTCCCCTGACCCTGGGTTCTGGCACTGCTTAGGCTGGCAACACCTTGCATTTTTCTAGAACACATAAAATGTTTTGCCTGCATCCTTAGCATCAGCTGTTCCTTTTATGGGATGCATGTTCTCCACTTTGCTCTTGCATCTCCTGCCTAGTAGAGCCCATCACAGCTCCTGCACAAGCATCCCTCCCACCTCAGGGGTCACCAGTCAAGCTTCTGCACAATCTCCTAGTCTTTTCATGCTTTTAGAATTGCCCAGTCCACATTTTGCTTAAGTGTCTGTTTTCTATAACATTGAGAGAGCCTTGAGAGCAGAAACAATATCATTTTCATGACTGTTTCCTCAGGCCCCCACACAGGAACAGGATGGCATCAAGATCAATGAATGATAGCTGAACAAGGTTGGATAGAATATTAGGCATTGTATGCACGTGAGATGAACAAATGGGGAAGAGTCAAGAGCCCATTAGCCTAAATAAGTTACTGACCAGACAAATAAAAATGCAGGCAGAGTGTCAGAAAAGTGTGCACCTACTCTGCAAACTCCATATGCAATATCACTCATCTGAAGTAACAGAATAAGCAAATGTAGATGTGGGAACTGTGAGTTACCTTCAACAGTGAAGTAGTTTGGAGTTCCAGGTTGGGAGATAGGATGGGGACAGGCCCAGCATCTAACAAATGAATGGATTCAGTACTTCAGTTTACTGAGTTGAATTCCTAGATAACCAATGTCAGTGGAAGGAGATTCTGAGTCAGAACTCTTGGTCCAACTCTAGCTTAATATATGTAACTGTTTTTAGAGCAAACCACTATCCTTTACTGAGCATGTGACTGGACAGTGTGTTAAATACTTTACATATATTAAGATTTTACATTGATAGAAACAATATTTGGTTCTACTGTCTGATTTTATAGATGAGGAAATGAGAATTAGAAGGTTCATGAGTTTCCCAAAGTCATTAATCTAGTAAGTGACAGAGCACAAATCTGTTCCCTGTCTTTTACTGCCAAGTCCACTCCCCAACTAATCTGATGCCTGGAGTTCAGGGCCCTCCAGAACCACTCCCTGACAGGAGGAGAGAAGGAGGCAGGAGGATGAGGGAAAGGCAGCAGATGCCCAGAGGAATCCATAGCTCCGTGTGCTGGACTGAAAAGCATGGAAAGCACCCCTCAATCTTGAAAGTGAATCAGAATCACCTGAAATGCTGATTTTAAAAGGATGTTCAAGGTGGGTACAGCAGCACATGCCTGTAGTCCCAGGTACTCAGGAGGCTGAGGTGGAAGGATCACAAGTTCACAGCCAGCCTGGGAAACATAGCAATATCCCATCTCAAAAAAATTTAAAAAATAAAAAAGGAATGTCCATGGGTCCCCTTCCTGGAGACATGGTCAGTACATCTCTTCACAAAACCAGGTCCTTTTTACCAAGTACAAGGTGCTTCTGATCTTACACTTTGGGAAATATGCTCTGAGTTTTTAAGAGTCAATTGATCTAAACACTTGGGTGGTCAGTTAGCCTGGGATACAGAAACCCCTCTACAGTGGGCTCAGAAGCAAAGGGAGTGATACATTAAAAGGGCTCCAAGCTTGGTGTCAGAAAACTGGGCTTTGTTCCTTCTCTGTTGCTCCCTAGCCGTGTGACCTTGAAGGAGTACACAACCTCTCTGAGCTGCCTCCTTGCACCCCTTATGCTTTGTGAGTGGTTTAAGAATTACAAGCAACAGGGTGGATGACTGCACTATGGAAACTCTAGAGTATTAAAATGATCAGAGATCATTATATTACCTTTGAACACCAGGGAATCAGATTATAAGGAGATGTTTTAAAGTAGGTGAGTATGCTTGTGAAAGACTGGAGACAAGAGAAGATCAAAAGGGGAAGAGAGAGAGAGGACACCTGATACTTCAGGTCTTACCTGTGGCACCATGCTACTCTCAGATCCCCCTGGCTCTGCTGCCTCCACCTTCCTCCTCCATCCACTGAAGGTCACGGTCAGGACATAGGAAACCTGAAGTAGGGCTGGGGCACTCAGGGCTTCCTAGGTAAATGAGAAAAGCAGGGACACTGGTCTATGGACCTTTGGTTCCCATATAGAAGGAGACAGAATGCAGACTGTGGATGCCCCTGCAGGGCCAGGGAACTAAGAGTTGAGGCTTAAGCCCTGGTTCAGGAAGGAAGGCGCTAAGTCAGGGCTGTGTCAGGCCTATTTATCAGTTCTGGGGAGGCCTCAGGGAAGAAATCCCAAGACAGCTTCTTTGGATGAATGTGATTTCCTCAATGTTAATTTCTATGAGCAAGGGCCTTGGGAAATGAACCTTGTTTACAAGGAGTTCACCAGATTCTCTCCCCCCTTTTGTCACCTTCCCCTTCCCTTCTTCTGGTGGGGAAGATGGGCTTGAATCTCCCAAACCATGGAGCCCTCAGACCACCCTCTCTCTATCATAACCACTGTCTCAGAGATTAAATGATTCCAGATTCAAACCAGTCACCCCATCCCCTCACCACAGAGTAACTGGCCTCAGCATTCCTGTCCAGACAATGCCTGTCATCTATTCTTTCTATATCCTCCTTGATGGGAGTCATGACCTTCAAGCAGGTCTCAAGCAAAGAGCCTCCAGTCTCATACGTGGTAGCTCTCAAGCAATGTCTCAGTTGGGAATCCTTCATGCTGCTGAGGAGGGTGAATGGTCTCAGACTGGTCCTAAGTCCACTAGTAGATGGGCCATGATTACTGTTAAGCATCTGGGTTTCTCCCACTTTTCAGTGCCAGCAATAACAAACCTGCTGGCCAAATTATGAGATGGGCAGAGTTATCACTGGTGCCACCACCCAGACATCCTACAGAGTTCCTTGCATACACTAGTCACCCCTCACCCATGGGGGATAAGTTGCAAGACCTCCAGTGAGTGCCTGAAACTTCAGGTAGTTTCAAACCCTATGGATGCTATGCTTTTTCCTATACATGCATACTTATGAAAAGTCTAATTTATAAATCAAGCATACCAAGAGATGGGCAATACCTAGCAATAGAACAATCATAATAATATTATATAAAAGTTATGAAAATTTAAAATATAAAAGTTATTTGAAACATGATTTTTTTAATTCTGGAATTTTCAATTTAATATTTTAATATTATTATTAAATTTATTATTTGTTATTAAAATAATATTAATATTTTTAAATATTTACTCTAGTTGACTATGGCTAACAAACCACAGAAGTCCAAGCCATGGGTAAGTGGACACCACAGCACTTGGCCTCCCTCCTGCTCCTGAGGTTCTTAGATTTGGTCTTCACCACAAGCACTCCCTTTCTGGGGGTAACCCTGAATCCAAGCACTTCTCACCAAAACAACCTCAGTTCTACTCATGCCTGAGAGTCTGTCTTGCACACTCCTGCCTCCTCCTGATGTATCTGTGTATTGTTGATGGCAGACATTGGGCTAAGCACTGGAGATACCACCATGAAGAAGATGGACACAGTGCCTCCCCTTATAGAGCTTGCAGAACAGGATGAGAGAGGCCTTCTGAAAGCCTCAGAAGGAAATAAAGTACTCACAAACTGACGAGGGCCCCAGGGAAACAGTAACCTGAGATACAGAGCAATGGGGGAGAGAAGCAGGCAAGTTCTTAGGTTGATGGGTCAGAAAGGCTCTCTGAGAGGGGCTGGCAGTGGCTCAATGGTAGAACATGCTGCTCAGCGTGGCAGAAGCCCTGGGTTCAATCCCCAGCACCAAACAAACAAGCAAAAAGATCTCTGAGAAAGAGACATTTAATATGGGAGGACGTCCTTCTAGGGAGGGGGAATATCATTTGTAAACTCACTAAAGTGGGAAATGAACTTTGTGTGGAGGACTGGTGGGAAGGCAGCCCTGGTTTTTGTAAGTAAAGCTATGAGTGATGCAAAGTAGGGACAGATTAAGCCAGGTGAGTCACTCTGTTTTTTTTCTGATTACAACAAGAAGTCACTAAAGTACCTTAAGCAGGAAAGTGGACTGTGTATTCAAAGATCAGGCAAAGTCTAAAAATTTTGGCAGGAAATTCCATCAGGGGCAGTGGATGCTGATTTTCATCTACTCTGTATTAAAGTTTTTTTCTGGTGGTATTCAACTATTCTTTGCATTTTGTGTTCTTTGCCTTCTTTTCCCTTTTGTTACTAATCATCATTTTTATTATATTTCCTTCAGTAAGAGAAAATGAAATGATAGAATATCACCATTAGGCCACCCCCAGTGAATGAATGAACCCAGGCAATGGACAATGGTACTGCAAACATCACAAAAAGATAGCTGATCAGACCTTATTTGTGTCATGATAGAAGAAAATACACCCCTCCCATAATCTTACAGATAGTATGGAACTGGAGGCTGAGCAAGCCTCTGGCCAGGAGGTCTGGAGCAGCCACCATCTGGGAACCCTCAACTCTAGCCATTGTCATCCTCCAGGACAAATCACCCCCACAGGGAAGAGGAGTTACTGAGAATAGACCCTAAATAGAGTAGTGCAAGAGTAAAAATACAAGCAAACACACTGACCAGGTGAAATTGCAGAAGAGAAATAGAGCCCTGAGAGACCAGAAAATGTGACCACATATTTGAACACTCCATCCAAACAACAAAACAGGGAGCTCTTAGATGGCAAAGTTAGGAAAACTATCACTGACATCTTCCTTCTGAAAAGTCAGGAAAAACAGTTGCACTTGACGGTGAACTTTAGAAAAGTTTGAGTTCTAGAAAGATTGTAAAAAATGGGCACTCATCAATTTTAGAGAAAATTGTTATTGGTATAAGCTTATTAACAATTTAGAACATCTATTAAAATTAAAAAGTTCATTCTGTTAAGGACAATTCCACCTACCAGACTTACTCTATCAGCAGTATAAAGAGTAAAAAGATGTAAGTCAGTAAATTTATGACAACATTGCTTATAATGATTAAAAACTTGCAGTTGAATATCCATCAATAGGTGATTGAATAAAATAAAGTATGGTACATGCACACAATGAATTCTATGTCATTGTAAAAAAATAGCATCAGGTGTATCTTAAGACAGTGATGTGAAAATTTTTTCCATGATGAAGTTTGAAACAAAAAATACAAATTTGTGTGATCCTATTTGTAAAATTCATATATGTGCACTTGTACATTATTAGAAAAACCAGCAAGTGTATGTATCAAACCACCAAGATAGGATACTAGTTTTATTATTTAAAAATCTAAGATATTAAAAATCATACTATATGTATAATTTGACTCTATCATTTACACTTCTAGGGATAGATAACAGTAACATCCAAAATGGAATTAGCTTTATAAATGAAGATGTCCATCACAGAATTATTTGCAATTTTTGTTTTAATGAAGAGGCCAAATTCTTGCCAATGGAGAAATGCTTGAACCTCCTGCTGGTACCTATAATAGGTGAGATGCATATTTGGGCATAGGAAATTTCTTATGAGATGTTGAAAAGAAGCAAAACTTTCTTCAGGGACAGAAAAATATTTAAAGTATATATACCAATATGTTGCATGCAATGATCTCTGTTGTTGGGATTTGACATATTTTTTATTTATGTCTATTTCCCACTGAAACAAGATGTGGGACTTCTCTTGGGCAAGACCTTTTCATTCCTTCCAATGTCCCCAGGGCTCAGCCCAGGACTTGGGACCCTGTAGACACTAGTATATCTATTGAGAGATTCATTGGTTAAGATTCCGGCAAGGGTTAACTCCTCTATGCTGCTCAGCTCAGAGGTTAACCACAAAGAAACTACACACAGTCCAAGGAATTTTGCTTAGTAGGTTTATATGGGTTCTGGAGATTCTTGAATAGTGTCTGAGCAGAGACCCTAAAGCTCATCAGAGAAGCATGCTGTTGAATAGGAATGACAGGTTCTCCTCCCCAAACATACCTTCCAGCCACCAGGACTCTCTCTAAAGACTGGACAGAGAACAAAAGAGCCAACATAAATTACAAAATAACAAACACACTTAACAAATACATTTGAGGAATATGCCATATGCTTCTGTGGACACTTAAAACAGAAAATCAGGAAAATCTCACAGTCCTTGTCCTCAACAAGCATTGAAACAACTGTTTTTAATCCACAGATTTTTACTGACACCTCACAGGGATTTTTCCTTGCTTTGTGGGCTGGAAGCGCAGAGCTTTAATCAGACATGGTACAAACTTGGTTTCCAGGTCTGGTGGGACTAGGACATACACTTGAGCAAAGGGGACATAAGATGTCTCAGGGCCAGGTTCCATGGAATTATCCAGGGAAAGAAGAAATGAGGCTGAGACATTGCATTGGGAACATCCACCACCATCAGTCATTAGCCTGCGTTGGCACTCCTATTTCCTCCATAATGAGGCTCTAGGGAGGCTCTGCTTCCTCCAGGTTCCTTGACTTGGATGCTGAATTATTCCCTAGGGAAAGTCTCTTCAATCCAGTAAATTCCACTTAGTGAGTAAAAGTTTGGATTATTTTAAAAGTCTCTTAGAGAACCTGGTCCTGAAGTCCCTCCACAGCAAGGTGCCATTACTCTCTGCTCTTCCTCCATGACAGATATTCACTCTCCATTGAAGAGGGTGAATATATTGGTTGGTAGATGGGTAGTTGCTGCTGCTTTGCTTTTTGTTATCTTAGGTGCAGAGTAGAATAAATCCTATATATCAGTTCATGGCACGTTATCCATTCTTTCAAGACATCACTAGTTTTATTGCGTTTTATTTGCTCAAAACTCCATTCCCTTTCTCTTCCTCCACATATGGCAGCCACTTCTATATACACCTGGATCTTGAAGAAAATGTATCATTGTGAATTTTTGTGTTTTGTGTGCATAAATAGTATTGTGCCATAGATCTAATTAAGGTTCTTACTTTTTGCATGACCACTCATTTTTATTATCCATTATCCTTGCTTTGTGATCCTTCTCCTTGGTTCTCTTATCTCTTTCCAATACACTCTTACACACAGAGTACTTTTAAAGTTTAAATTGCACTTCACAGTTCACTGCTTAAACCATGACATCACACTTAACATCACACTTAGGCAAAAAATTAAAAGAGACCACAAATCTTTACCTGGTCTTGCTCCTACACATATTAACAACATCAGCCAATATCATTCTTTTTCTTTTTCCCAATACTTCAACCTTATGGGCTTTACTTCAATCCTATGGAGTCACAAAGTTCTTTTTGTTTTTCTTGGTACCAGGGATTGAACCCAGGAGCACTCCAACACTCAGCCACATCCCCAGACCTTTTTTGTATTTTATTTAGATACAGGGTCTCACTGAGTTGCTTAGGGCCTCACTAAGTTGCTGAGGCTGGCTTTGAACTCGCAATCCTCCTGCCTCAGCCTCTCAAGTACTGGGATTACAGGTGTGTGCCACTGCACCAGGCTACAAAGTTCTTTATTATCTTGGGGTTTGTTCTTTTCTTATCCCCATGCCTGGAAGCTTCTTCCTCAACACTAAAGGACTGTTTCTCAGGCTTGGAACTCCAGCTCAAATATATATATTGATACAACTATTTTGGAACAATTTCAGCAGTACTAGTCACATTGGTCAGTTTCCCTAGAAGCAGAGCAAGTCATGGGAATAGAGAGAGTGAGCATAGAAGAGCACTTTCAGAAAAAGATGGAGATAATCAGGATGCAGGTTCAGTATATCAACTTCACCCTGGTATTGAATGGGCCTCTGGAACATGAATTGCTCCTGTAGAGTCAGTTCCACCTAAGGTCAATAAGCTAGACATGGACACTGTGTCAGTACTTGGCCGTTGGTTGCCTGCCTCCTACCTCCCAGAGCAGTTTTAGCTGGGAAGGCTATATAACCTCTCTCACCAAAAGGAGAAACCATGAACTGTTAGCAGCCAACAATCACAGAAGCTGGGGTGGGGGGCATGGAGATGGGTGAAACAGCCAGTGACAGGCACCAACAGCACTTCTAGTAAGAGCAGAGGAGCCTATGGTCTTCCTCCCAACAATCCATTCTCAGCTATGCACCCTGGAAAACCTTCATTCATGTGCCTGAAGAAAAGCGTATTACAAAAGTCATTTCAGCTTTGTTGAAAATGGTGGAACACTAGAAATGACTGATTAAGACTCTCTTCTTCTCTAAGGCATTTATTTAGTACCATGACCTTCCCTCTTGTCACTATTTTGGCTATGTCTGATGAATTTCCGTATGTTGTATTTTCCTTTAATTCAGTTCAATACAGTTTTATCACACTTGTAACTTCTTTTGGGTTATTTAGAAGTATGATATTTAGCTTTCAAGTGTCTGGAAATTTTTCTCTTATCTTTGTGTTATTGGTTTCTAGTTGGATTTCATTGTATTCAAAGAACAACCTGTATACCATCTCAATTATGTCAAATTTTTTGAAGCTTGTTTTATACCCAGGATATGGTCTATCTTGGCGTGTGGTCTATGAGCAAATGAAAGTAACGCTTGTTTTGCTATTATTAAAGGGAGTGGTCTATAGATGTCAAATAGATTCTGTTCCTCACTGCTGTTGTAGAGTTCTTCTATATCCTTACTGATTTACTGTCCAGTTGTTCAATCAACTGTTGAAAGAGGGATCTGGAATTTTCATACTATAATTGTGAACTTGTCTATGTATGCCTTCAGTTCTCTCAGTTCTTTTTCTCATATATTTTGCTTCTCAGTTGAATGAGTGTACATTTTGGATTGCTATGTCTTCGTGATAGATTGACCTTTTTATTGTTATGAAATATCCCTCTCTGCTTCTGGTAATTTCCTTTGTTCTAAAAATCTATCTTTTATGAAATAGATACATCCACTTCTCTTTCTTTTCATTAATATTTGAATGTCTTTTTCAATCCTATTACTTTACACCTGCCTAAGAAATTACATTTTAATGTTTGGGGAGAGCTTCTTGTGAACATCATACAGTTGAATACTGTTCATTTCAAATTCACTCTGCCAATCTTTGTCTTTTAATTTGTGTATTTTGGCCATTTGTATTTAATATAGTTGTCGCGATGTGACTTAACTTTTGCCAATGTATTTTTTCTTTGTATTTGTCTTCTCTATTTTTCTTTTCTGATTTCTTCTTCCTTTCTTCTTGTGAGTTACTCAAAAGATTAATTTATCTATATTGCTTTTGACTACATCATTTTGTATGCCTTGTTTAGTGGTTTCTCTGGGCATTTACATTATATAAAAACTTACACATTCTAATATTTTCATCATCTTAGCGGTTCAAACAAAATATACAAATATTACCTCCCTTTAAGGAATCCATTAAAAAAGAAACTGATTACCCTCTGACCATTTTGTCCTTCTCATGAAGTAGACCTACAGGAAAAGATAGGTGTTACTTTTCTAATCAGGATTGTTTCTGTTGATTTTCATGAAGATTTGTGGTTGCTACTACACAATTAGGATAGGAAGTAATATGTCTTAAACTTTGGACATTCATTTGGATATCTCAATATTTCCATGAAGAGTAATAAATATTAATGAGAAAGTAATAAATATTAATGAGAAAGTAATAAATATTAATGAGAAAGTCATTATAACACAAAAAGATCAGGATAACTAAGAACTCAGACCAGTATGGATGAAGATCAAAGACATAATACCAGATCTGCCGAACTGACAGCCTAGGTAAGGGAAATTTAGAATGGGTAGTGGAGAGTGGAGACCTTCAATTATATCCTTGGGACAACCTACAGAAAGGATAGTTCTGGGAATAAATGGAGAATGTTGAATATGGACCAGTGATAGACAATAGTATAGAGTTATTAATTGGATTGGTGTAAAAATGTAATTTGGTGTCTAAAAGGTTTGAGAGTTTTTTTCTACCTTTTTTTAAGATGCAGGATAAATGTTTAGGGGACTAATGCCACAATAATTATTATTCATTTTAAAATATTTTTGTATAACAATGTGAATTTTGAAAACTTGCACCAGGTATGGATGATATCTGTATGGACACTCCAGAGAGGACCATCTATTTTGTAGCCAGATATGTAAGACTCCCCCAAAAAATTAAGATGAAGGAGATAAAGAAAATAAAATGATGAGAAAAACAAATCATAGTTAAAGGGAAGAGATCAAAGATCCAACCTGAGAATTTGAGAACCCCCCCAAAAAAGTAATGAAGTAAAATATTTAGCTTGAAGCTAAAATGGAAGGGCTACACATTTGTAAACCTAAATAGTTCTATGATATATGCACATAATTTTTGAAGGCTAAAAACATTCATTCATTTACACATCCTTGGACATTTTCAATTTCAAAGATGAACAGTTTTCTAATTCTATTAAATACTAATCAGCATGTATTGAGAGCTTAGTGTCAGGATACTTCCCAAAGTGCTCTACCTATCTTATCTTGTTTAACCTTCACTTTGTATCAAGAAAAAAATAGGGTTTGAATCTTGATTCTACTACTAAAAAGTTCTGTGAATTATGCAAGATCTTGACCATCAATTTCCTCACCTCTAAATGAAGGCAATAAATGATTTCATCTTGATGCAAAATGAAGCTTAAACAAGACAGGTAGAGCACTTTGGGAAGCATCAGGTCACAACATAGACATTCCAAAGGAGGCTTGTGGGACTTCGGCACCTTGCTGGCTATTCTGACATAAATCTTCCCTACCTCTATTTCTAACACCACTACAATTTACCATGATACCACCACTATAATTGATAAGTCCAGCTTTGCCATCAGATGCAAGCTGCCATAAGACATGCCCCTGTATGTCACATTCACCACTGTTAGTCCCCAGTGTTCTAAGGTAAGACCTGGCACAAAAGAGATCTTCAAGAGACATGTGATGTCTCAAATAATGGGATGCATGAAAGCTGGACTCACACCACTCAGCTCCTCCATTCTGCCTTCAGATGGAGGCACATGGAAGTGAAAGGAATGATGGTTCCCCTGAGTATGTGTGGAGGGTATGAGGGGAGGTACTTTCCACTACCCCTCTGTTCCAAGAAGCTTAAAACTGTCCTGTCTGCAATCCAGTGCAATGAACCAATGAGAGGATTACCTTAATGCAGAGCAAGAGATTAACAGACTGCTCCCCTCACACATATTGGATAGGATGAGTCCCATCGGAAGGAGCTTCTCAGCCAAAGCACAGGTCCCTTTCCTGGAGTGCCCACCTTTCTGAGTGCTCCATCTGGGATGAGAGTAGACAATCCAATGACTTCACCAGTTGGTCCTCCAGCACTTTGGGCTGGCTTGTTTGAGAAGCCTTCCCAGGCTACACCAGCCTGCAGGGATCCTGCTCCATCTGCTCTCACCCATCAACTGTTTTTGTTCCCCCCTCACCCAAAAATCTGCTGACTCCATAGAAGCCTCAAGAATCTCTTGTCTTTGGGCTGGAAATGCTTTCAAGCTTACATCAGCTTTCCCCCAAAACAGTGCAAGTGTGAAGATTTCATTGTACTTTCCTTATCAAATGATCAGATCTTTTCTTTCTGTGTGACTTGGGCTCATTAGAGATGAAGAGCAAGACTTATTTACATATTCCTCACAGGATCTCAGACACATTAGCTTTGCAGTGGTGAACAGGGGCTCTCTCACATCCCACCCTCATTGTGAGGCTCACCACACTGCCTGTGGCCATCTCAGCCACCATCACAATATTCTGGTGCCTCTTCTTCAGTCCACTAAGTCATTGGGACTTCACAAGAAAAAACTGTCAGCAGTCTGACATTGTCTGTCTGGAGCAAAGAGTGATAATAAGCTTGCTTGCCTCCTCTAGTGCAGTGGGGCTTTCCTGCACCCCAACTGCAGCTAGACTGCAGGTGGGGGGGTTCCTTTCATTAACATCAGGACCTCTGGAATACCAGAGTCTCAGTCCTGGGCTATGAGAGGATTTATCTATCTATTTACCTACCAGGTAGTATCAGTGCAAGTTCTCAAGTGTCCTCTGGCAGGCTGGAGCTTCATCATTCTTCCATGATCCACACATTCCCTCAGGAGTGATTTCTTAGAATGTCCAGGGGAGTTGGGCTTCCTCCAATAAAAATCACAAATAAAAAACAGACAAGTATATTTCTTGCACTGGACTAAAGAACCTATTCCATCAATTAAAAAAGAAAAAATCTCTTTGGTCCACAACATTTGAAATTATTTTCTTTAAATGAAGTCAGAAATGTGCACTCTTAAAAGTATTTCATTGTGTGGAATTCTTGTACAAAGGGAATAACTACTTAAGAGAGTAAAAAATTTATGAAGTCATTTCCATTCTCATTTCAGCATGGATTTTTTTCTCACAGTCTTTATAAGAAGGTCATCTTAATCTTGGTTGGGTACTGGGGAGGTGACCAAGAGTGAGACTCAAGGATCAATGGAAACATGCCAAGACACAGAGAAGCCAACCTGAAGGGTTCTTGTTGTCCAAGTTTGGGACAACAAATGACAGTAATGAGATATGGCCAAAATAATAAAATAAATTTAAACATATTGACATAAGTAGATAAATGAATGGATGGATGAATGAGTGAATGAATAAATGCACAAGCAAAGCAGCAAGAAAGAAACATTCTTCCTTGGGATAGAATTTCAACTCATAAATTTTGAAGGTAGGATGGCATTATGAAAAAAATCAATATTGGGAAACATCGCAGTAAGAGTTGTTGCAAGATATTTATTCCAGACAAAGGAAACAGACAGAAATATTTTTCTTGTACTGAACTAAAGAACTCAGCACACAATCCTGTCTATATTACCTGCTTTAAGTGATCAAAGTCAACATGCCCACATTGGAACAAATCGTGAGCCTTCTGATATGATGCACTGAGGACAAAGAGGACAAAATATCATTTCTGTGGTGTTCCTGGGGAAGAAACCCACACCCTGAACCTTAGTATAAGAAAATTGCTAATATAATCTCTACAAGGCATTACTGGAGTTAGATCAACAAAATGGCAGTTTAGGAGATCCCAGTCCTGTTCTCCAACAACAACAAAAAAAGGATGTAACAACAACCAACTAATGAAAATAGCTGCAACACTTGCTCCTACTGAAGTAAATTGAGCACCCCCTGCCTCCCCACCTACTGAAGTAAATTGAGCACCCCCTGCCTCCCCACCTACGGAAGTAAATTGAGCACCCCCTGCCTCCCCACCTACGGAAGGAAATTGAGCACCCCTGCTTCCCCACCTGAGTGTGCTGAAAACCAACACCATGGGCCAAAAGTAATGATGGGTGGCTGAGCTGGGTGGTGATGCGATTCACTACTATCCTGGGAGCATTTGACCCTGGTGCTGTCACTGGAATACTTTTCTTCAGAGAAGATTGAATCTCTCTGACAGTGAGCATAAGACTCCCTCAGACAGCCAAGAAGTGTCAATGGGATTGAGGGAATGCTGTGATTACAAAGTCCTCAGCACTGAATGCCAGAGTCCAGACATCCCCCTCCTCATTGCAGAGTCCCCTTTCCTCCCCACCAGTGCCCTTACCTGAGCATGGCACCTGGCAGGATTGAGCACTGGAACAGGGCTACAACTTTAAATCCTCACCATCAAGATCCTGGATTTTCCCTTCAAAAAAACAGGCACTATTAACAAAAGTCAAATTGTAAATTAAAATATTGTTTTTTGTAGTTATAGAGGGAAGACAGACTTCTGAGCTGGAAATCAGCTTTCAGATGTGGTTCATCTGATCTGCTGAAATCAAATGTTAAGTTAAGGAAAGAAATAAAATAGTTCATTTTACTCCCTTGTCTAGGATAAAGACTTAAGTGACAGCTTTCAGCTGTAAGCATACCTTTCAGTTGTCAGATAATCATCTCTTTGGGGGAAAAAAGTGTCATCAAGATACTTGGATTTCAAAGATTACATTTATGTCCTATGGAATATAGCTTATTTTATTTGTTAGCTTTGTTTTTAACTGACACATAGTCATTGTCTATATTTATGGGGAAATGTGTGATGTACTGATACCAGCATACATTTTGTAATGATCAAATCAGGGAATATAGTATAATCTTTCATCTCAGTGAAAATGAAAGAAAAAGTAAGATCTTCAGCATCTTTCTCTACATGGGCAGGACTAATGCAGGACCTAAACTGCTTCCAGGAATGTGAACTTTGGTCCTCTCCATCCTTCCACTGCAGGCATCTGGAATGACAGGTTACATTGTGGTGCATATCAAGAGGTTTTTGGACCCATCTTTTAGGGACATTTTCATTTTGTTAATACATTTTCTCTTTATCTTCTTTTAGTCACTAACCACTGTTCTTCACCTTTCAATAGAAGTTTCAAATTCTCCCAGTCTTCAAATGCATGGTCTTTGTTATTGAGATGTAAAATGTAGATTATTTAAAGATATATCAAGAAAATACTCTTAAGAATATTTTCATTTAATTTTTGCAAAAATATGTACAAGAGAAATAATCTAGCTGGGTATAAAATGTTGAGTTGTAAAATTTTCTTCTGGTATCAGTGTTTTCAGAAAGAATCTGAAGGCAGCTTGAACTCTTATTTCTTTTTAAATATTATGTTATTCTTTGGCATTGACATTTTTCTGGGGGGAAAAGTCATTCCTATCACTAAAATACAAAAATATAGGTTGTGCATGGTGGTACCTGTAACCCCAGCAACCTAGGAGTCTGAAGAAAGGACTTAAAATCAGCATACTACAGTGATGCAGCCACATCAATGTTCATAGCTGCTCAATTCACAATAGCTAGATTGGGGAACCAACCTAGATGCCCTACAATAGATGAATATATATACACAATGGAATATTACTCACCCATAAAGAAAAATAAAATTATGGCATTTGCCGGTTAATGGAGGAAGTTGGAGACTGTTGTGCTAAGTGAGATTAGCCAATCACAAAAAACTAAAGGCTGAATGATCTCTCTGATAAGTGGATGATGATACATAATGTGGGGTGGAAGGGATATAAGAATGGAGGAAAGATTGATTGTATAAGGGGAAGAGAGGTGTGGGATCAGGGTGGGGGGATAAGAATAATAACAGAATGAGGCAAACATCATTACCCTATGTACAGATATGATTACACAAATCATGTGACTCTACTTTGTGTGCAACCAGAGAAATGACAGCTGTACTCCATTTGTGTACAATGAATCAAAATAAATTAATTTTAAAAAATCTGAGGCCAGCCTGGGCAACTTAGCAAAACCCTGCCTCAACATAAAAGTTAAAATAGATCTGAGGATGTAGCTCAGTGGTAGAGCTCCCCAGGCTTCAATCCCCAATACTTTGTAACAGGGACAATGGCAAGAACTTCATGTTTTAAGTCACCCTATTTGATATTAGCTCCACTTTATTATTTACACCTTGTCATGTTATTCTTTGTTTTTGTTTTGACAAGTATTGGAAATTCTAAAGAAAATCACCTTTGAAAGACTGAGATACTAATTGCTGGACTCAACTATTGAAGGAAAAAGATGCAAATACTTGTTCCAAGATCACCTCATCAGTAATCTTCCTTTAGTTTTTCAAAGTCTGGGACACTTGATGGTCTTCACATAATAAGAGTATGAGTCAAGGACTTTCTAATTATTTTCTATAGATATAAGTGGAATACTATTTAGCATGCAGGGATTAATGTGTCTACATAAAGAATTCTAGAGATGGCCTATAAGATGACAGTTTGTATATACATATTTATACATGTACATATTTTGGGGGGGGAAGAAGATATAAGAAACAGAGCCCCTGGAGGACAAGGACCCTACTCAGCAGGTAACCTTCCTGCACATAATTCCACTGACCTCCTTTCCTCCCTATGAAAGTTCTTTCAAGCACCTGAGTTTCCTAAGAGGATGTTTGAGGATGATCCCTTCCATCTTCTCAGGGATGGCCCTTGAATGAAAATTACTTCCTGCAATTTAAATTACATATCCTGAGTATTGGTTTTTTAGAAGTGAGCAGAAAGACTTAGGGCTTGTAAAAATTTTAACATCTACCATGTAGAGTCCAATAAAAATGCGGTAAAATACATATATAAAATATATATAAATACATACAAATACATATAAATATAAAATATATAAAATATATATAAAACACATATATATTGCATATTATGCAAATATATATTATATATATATATATATATAATTTTATATATATATATAAAATGGAAGTGAATATTCCATAAGGGTAATATTACATTTTTGACTTAGTGGTGGTAAAATGCCAGTTAGCTTTGTGCCAAGCACCATATTAACATTTTTTTCAGTGCTCAATTTGGCAGCAACTACACTAAAATTGGAACAATACAGAGATTCACATGGCCACTGCAAAATAATGACAAGTGAATTTGTGAAGTATTCCAGATTTTTTATATTTTATTTTTTAAATGTTTACTTTATATATGCATCTTTTTCTCACACTTATGTTTCCCTTGATTCTCTTTCTCTCTTTTCCTTTGTGAACAATGTCTATTGTTCTCTTTTTCACTCTTCCTTTAATTTTTTAGTTCTATCTTCTCTTCCTCCATCATAATCATCACATCCTACATCACTTCTGTTCTCTCCCTGTCCACCATTTGAAATTATAAACCCTTTTGCAAACTTATTCTTTTTATTGTAGGCAATAGTTGATCTGTCGTTTCTGTTCATTGCAACAATCAGCATTGTAAATGTCATAGCAGGAACTATTTTCTTTAATGCTGTATATTGTTTGCACTGGCTGTTATTATGTGTCTCTCCCTAACCTTGAGGTACTGGAAACGTTCAGGGACACTGTAAGTCCACAGGATAGAAACTCTACTGCCTCAGATCCATACTGTTAAATGGGAAGACACACAAACAAGAAAATGCAAAGGAACAAATTGCCCCCAAACAAACCAATAGAATCCATCAACACCACAGAGAAAGAAATGTTAGAGATAATGTTAAGAATGCACATAGTTAAACTGATCTGCAATGCAAAGGATGATGCAAGTAGTGAAATCAGAGAAAACAAAACAGAAGTGGAGAGATCACTTCAATAAAGAGATAGAGATTCTGAAAAAAATAGAGAAATTCTTGAAATGAAGAAATCAATACACCAAATAAAAATTCAATGGAAAGCATCACCAACACACTAGTCCACTTGGAAGACAGAGTTTCAGGTAATAAGGACAAGATATACAATCTTTTTTTTTCTGATGACTTTTATTTATTTATTTATTTATTTATTTATTTACTTATTGATTCATTGAACACAAATGGAGTACAGCTATTGTTTCACTGGTTGTACACAAAGTAGAGTCACACCATCTGTACGTTCATGCATGTACACAGGGCAATGGTATCTGTCACACATTCTGTTATTATTTTTACCCCCCAACCCCGACCCCAACCCTCCCTTTCCTCTATGCTATCTATCTTTCCTCCATTCTTGCCACCCTTCCCCCCCGCATTATGCATCATCATTCATTTAAGATATACAATCTTGAAAATAAAGTTGACCATGAAAAAAAGATTTTGAGACCATGAACCGAATTTCCAAGAAATATGGGATAAAATGAAAAGACCAAATTTAAGATTTATTGGGATAGATGAAGGGTCAGAGATAGAAAAAAATAGGAGTGTACAATGTTTTCAATGAAATAATATCAGAAAATTTCCCAAACCTAAATAATGAAATGGAAAATCAAATACAGGAGGCTTACAGGATCCCAAATATGCAGAATTACAACAGACTCATACCAATGCACATGACTATGAAAATGTCTAATATACAAAATGAGGACAAAATGTTCAAAGCTGCCAAAGAAAATGATAGGTCATATATAGAGGGAAACTAATCAAGATCTCAGTCAATTTCTCAACCCAGATCCTCAATGAAAGGAGGTCGTGGAATAATATGTACCAAGCTCTGAAAAAAATGGATGCCAGCCAAGAATATTGTACCCAGGAAAATTAAGCTTCAGAAATCATGATGAAACAAAACTTTGAATGATAAACACAAGTTAAAAGAATTCAAAACTAGAAAGCCTACACTACCAAACATACTCAATTAAAAGAATTTCATGAAGAAGAAATGAAAAATAAAAGTGAAAACTAGCAAAGGGAAGAACTACACTTGAAGAAAGTCAATCAAAGAAGAAACTAATTCAAATTAAAAACCAAAAATAAATCAAAACGACAGGGACTAAAAATTATTTCTCATTAATAACATTGAATGTAAATGGCCTAACTCATCAATTACACAACATGGACTGGCATATTGGAGTTAAAAACAAGACCCAACAATGTCTCCATGAGACTCACCTCATGGGCAAATACAACCACAGACTGAAGGTAAAAGGATAAGGAAAAAAAAATCACTCACATGGATCTCATAAACAAGCATGAGTTTCTATACAAATATCAGATAAAGTAGACTTCAAGTCAAAGTTAATCAGAAGTGACAGGGAAAGACATTTCATACTGCTTAAGGGAATTGTACATCAAAATGACATAACAATCATAAATATTTATGCCACAAACAATGGAGTATCTGTGTACATCAAACAAATCCTTCTCAATTTCAAGAATCAAATAGATCACAACACAATAATGCAGGGTGAATTTAACACAACACAACTCTCTCACCACTGGATAGATCTTCCAAACAAAACTAAATAAAGAAGCTATAGAACTAAAACTTTCTATTAATTTAGACTTAACAGATACATATAGAATATTTCTTCCATCAATGACTGAATACACTTTCTTCCCAGCAGCACATGGACACTTCTCTAAGATAGATATTAGGCCAAAAACAACTCTTAGCAAATAAGAAACGTACAGATAATACCTTGCGTTCTGCCAGACCATAATGGAATGAAATTAGAAATCAATGATAAAATAAAAAATAGAAGATACTCTAACACCTGGAGATAAAGTGATATACTATTGATTGACCGATCACTAGCAGAAGAAATCAGGGATGAAATTCAAAATTATTTAGAGGTAAATGAGAATACTGATACAACATATCAAAATCTGTGGGACACTATGATGGCAGTTCTAAGAGGAAATTTCACTGCAATGAGCTCATTCATTAAAAGAACAGAAAGTCACCAAATAAATAACCTCACATTACATCTTGATGCCCTACTAAAAGGAAAACAAATCAACACCAAAACCAGTAGAAAACAGGAAATAATTAAAATCAGAGCTAAAATAATGAAATTGAATGAAACATAAATTCAAAAAAGCAAAAGTGGTTCTTTGAAAGAATAAATAAAACGGATAAACACTTAGCCAAGCTAATGAAGAGAGAGTAAAAATTTAAATTACTAAAATTCATGGTGAAAAAGGAAATATCATGATGGACACTACTTCAATACAGATGATAATCAGAACCTGTTTTGAAAATTTATAATCTAATAAAATAGAAAATATTGAAGACATCAACACATTTCTAGAGACATACAACCTCCTCAGATTGAATCAGGACATAGAAAATTTAAGCAGATCAATTTTTCAAGCAATGAAAGTGAAGATGCCATCAAAAATGTAACAACAAAGAAAAGCCCAAGTAAAGACAGATTCTCAGCCAAGGTCTACCAGACCTTCAAAGAAGAACATCAATACTCCTCAAATTATTCCATGAAGTAGAAAAGGAGGGAACCCTTCCAAACTCATTCTATGAAGCTACTGTCACTTTGATACCCAAACCAGGCAAACACATCAAGGAAAAATAATTTCATACCAATATCCCTGATGAACATAGATACAAAGATTCTTAATAAAATACTGACAAATTGCATACAAAAACATATTTAAAAAATGGTGCACCATGATCAAGTGGGACTCATCCCAGGGATGCAAGTTTGGTTCAACATATAGAATTCAATAAATGTAATTCATCACATCAATTGACTTAAAACAAGAATCACATGATTATGTCAATAGATGCAGAAATAGCATTTGACAAAATATAGCATCCGTTCATGTTTGAAACATTAGAAAACTAGGGATAGTAGGAACATGCCTCAACCTTGTAAAAGCTGTATATGCTAAACCCAATGCCAAAATAATTCTAAATGGAGAAAAATTAAAAGCATTCCCTCTAAAAACTGGAACAAGACAGGAATGCCCTCTTCCATCACTTCTATTCAACATATTCCTTGAAACTCTAGCCAGAGCAATTAGACAGAAGAAAGAAATTAAAGGGAAATGAATAGGAAAGAAGAACTCGACCTATTCCTATTTGCAGATGGCATGATTCTATGATTAGAAGATCCAAAAAAACTCCACCAGAAAGCTTCAAGAACTCAAAAGAATTCAGCAAAGTAGCAGGACATAAAATTAACACACATAAATCAATTGTTTCTATACATAAGTGATGAATCAACTGAAAGAGAAATTAGGAAAACTCTCCCATTCACAATAGCCTAAAAAATAAAATAAAATACTTTGGAATCAGTCTTACAAAAGGAATGTAAGACCTCTATAATAAAAATTACAAAACACTAAAGAAAGAAATTAAAGAAGACCTTAAAAGATGGAAAAATCACTCATGTTCTTGGATAGACAGAATTCATATTGTCAAGATGGCCACACTACTAGAAACGCTATGAAGATTTAACAGTTTCCATTAAAATTCCAATTAGGTTCTTCATAGAAATAGAAAAAGCAGTTATGAAATTCATTTGGAAAAATAAGAGGTCCAGAAGACCCAAAGCAAACTCTCAGTGAGAAAAGAGAAGTAGGAGGCATTACAATACCACATCTTAAACTACACTAAAGAGCTATAGCAACAAAAATGGCATGGTATTGGCACCAAAGAGACATGAAGACAAGTGGAAGAGAATAGAAGACACAGAGACAAACCTACATAAACACAGTCATCTCATACTAGACAAAGATGCCATAAACATACATTGGGAAAAAATAACCTCTTCAACAGTTGGTGTTGGGGAAACTGGAATTTCATGTAGCAAAATGAAGTTAAACCCCTTTCTCATCCTGCACAAAACTCAAGCCTACAGAATGGGAGAAAATTTCTGTTACCTGGACCTCAAATACAGCATTAATCTCCAGGATATAGAAAGAGTTCAAAAAACTTAACATCAAGAAACCAAATAGCCTCATCAATAAATGGGCTAAGGAACCGAACAGACACATCTCAGAAAAAGAAATATGATCAGTCACCAAATATATGAAAGTTCCACATCTCTAGCAATTAAAGAAATGCAAATTAAAACTACACTGAGATTC
>JAJEJO010051630.1:39555-52657 GCA_020662805.1 Glaucomys volans
GGTGGGACTACAAATTGGTGCAACCATTCTGGAAACAGTATGGAAATCCCTCAGAAAACTTGGAATGGAACCACCATTTGACCCCATTTTCCCACTCCTTTGTATATATTCAAAGAACAAAAAATCAGCATACTTTAGTGACACAACCTCATCGATATTTATAGCAGCTCAATTCACAATAGCTAAAAAATGGAACCAACCAAGGTGCCCTTCAACAGATTAATGGATAAAGAAAATGTGGTACAAATACACAATGGAATATTGCTCAGCATAAAGATGAAGGAAATTATGGCATTTGACAGTAAATGGATGAAACTGGAGATTATCATGCTAAGTAAAATAAGCCAATCCCAAAACACAAAAGCCTAAAGTTCTCTCTGCTATGCAGATACTAAAACACAATGTGGTGGGGGGAAGAGAAGTTCACTGGATTAGGCAAAGGTGAATCAAGGGAAAGAGGGAGATGGGCATAGGAAAGACAGTAGAATGGATCAGACATAAGCATTCTTATGCTCATGAATGAATACATGACCAATGTGACTTCACATGATGAACAACCAAAAGAATGGGAAGCTATTCTCCATGTATGTATGATATATAAAAATACACTCAAGTGTCATGTATATCTAAAAAGAATAAATTGTAACAAAACTGACAGAAGCAGGTTCAGCTTAAAATTAAAGTTGTGGATTAGATAATTGTACAAGGTTTCTTGCAAACAGAATATTCAAAGAACAAAAACTAAGACTCACTGGTTTCAAGATTTATGGTCTTTGGTTTTTCAATAATTTTACTTGTCTGAAACAAGTGCCTATATTGTATATGTTGGATAACTTTTCTAAATATAAAACTTTTTTTGAAATATAGAAAAAAACATTCCAGCTACTAATTCATTCAAATTTTATTTATTTATGAGCATGTTGTTCTTATTTTTCCGTTTTAGTAGAGTGTAAGTTAAATAACAGTTCAAGGTCAATTATTTTCAGGATGTGGCAGTCAGTAGTGCAGTGGTTAAGCAATCAGGGATCACAGTCTTCACCATTACCCTCTACAGATAATATGTCATAGGATACTGCCATAGGAAGTGCTAAATTATGGGACAATGGCCATTATTCAGGGCTGTTATAAAGGTGACACATGCATAAAATGGACTAAATAACACTTAGGTACTTTCCATCTATAAGTATCTGGAAAATGTGGAGAGCAACTATCAGAGAGCAACTATCAGAGATTTTTTTGCAACTTAAAAATCTGCAAGTCAAATTTGATGGAAAAGATAAGGTATAAATATTTTTCTTTGTTACATATAACCAAACAGGAGGGAAGAAACACCAGCATCTCAACTGAACCATAGTCCTTGCAACTCCCAAGAGGTGGTTTCAAGTTTAAGCTGAACAGCAGACGAGAGGAGATCACAAAGAAGTTGGAATAGGTCAGCCCACAATCAGACCCTGGAGACACAGTCTCCAAGAAATCTTCTCCTCCATCCTTCCTTCTGGAGAAGATTACACTTGGGAGTCACTATACCCCCTCAGGGCCCCACTGGAGGAGTGTCAAGGAGTTCCAACAATTACTCTGACTTTGATCTGAATGAAGACACAAGACAGTCATGTTTCAGAAGACTTATAACCTGTTGACTGATTCCCAACCATCTTTATGCTAAGGCCTACCCAGCTTCCTTGAAGAGGAAACTAGATTTCTCATTCTCAGACTCCATCCTGAACAGTTCCTTCCATCCCTTCAATTCCATAGGTCAAATAAGAGGGACTCTTTCCAAACCATCCTGGACCTGGCTTCATCTTACTCACAGAGGGCCAGGCATGCTGGAACTCCAAAATGAATACTAGCAGATACTAGACAACCTGCCTGCAAACTTCCCACTTGGAAGAGCAATGAAGGTCACCTGGCCAGGGCAGTTCTTGACAGCGTCTGAGCTGACTCCACAGGTGAGGGTTATGGACATTATAGATGGTTTATATCACCACCATAAAGCAATAGATCACCAGCATCTGCCCCACATGTGTTCCTTTCCTTAAACCTCGCAAAGACCCCACAAGGTAAGTTGAATTATTATGCCATTTTTTAAGATATCATTTATCAGGTGAAATAAATGGCCAAAGGTCACACTGAGGGGTAGTGGTTAAAGCAGGGCACAAACATCAACCTGAATTCACATCCTAAAGTTCCTAAGATGTGATATAAAAAGATATGGTATTCTCCCCAAACAACCCACTTCACCAGGGCTCCTGTCCATGAACACAGGATTAGGATGAGGTAGTGTTATCTCAGTCATATGTTCTATCTATTTCTAGAAATCATACTCTGTGTGTGGCTTGTGCCTGGTGCATACACACTCACACAACTGCATGATCTTAGAAAAGAGATGCAGTCCACTCCACACTCAGTGGCACCTGGGAATGGGCCCTTCACAAGTTGGTGGTGTCTCCCTGTCAAAACACTGGTGAGAATCTAAAGCACTTTAAGGGTGTCTCCTCAGCCACCTCTGTTGTCCCCCAAAGACAAGAGGAAGCACTTGGCCTCCTCTGTCTTTGAAAAATTGTCCTCAACACCATCACACTCATGTGACTGATTTCTCAGAGCATAAACATGTCCGAGATAGTGGATATTGGTGGTCTGCAGTGTTTGAGTCTCTGACTTCCCTCCAGTGAACTCAAGGCTCTGACGTTGCCTCTAGCATTCATGTAGATGCACCTCCTGCTCTTCTTTCTGGTAGCATAAGAGTCTTTTCACCTCTTTCTCCATGGTTTCCACAGAAATCCTCTCTCCCTGTAACCACACTCTAACATTATAACCTTTGCTTTCCATCCTGAAGACCATCCCTGTGTTCAGATCCTCTGGTTCCCTGTTGCTTTAGTTCCTGCATTAACCAATAATTTCTCCTACTCTGGTGTCTCTGTTTCTTATATTCTTAGCCCCCCAGCACACACATTTTTTCTTCTGTCTTTGAGGTTGTCCTTACACTGGATTGTCAGTCAAAATGTTTCCAACTCATTGATCAATTAATGTATACATTCAAACACACATGTTTACACTGAACAAACCAAAAATGGTAAGTGGAACCCTCATCCACCCTACCAATTCTTAGTACCTATTGAATAAATCATGAAGACCTTGCATGAGATGAAAATTCTCCACAAAACAAAATCACAACTTGTATTCCAGGCTGATGCCTTCCATTCCCTGTCTTGACCTGTTCTCTATCTTTTAATAAAGATACACAACATATTTTATTCCTGGAGTCATCCTCCACTGTCTGAATTTTTGGTTCTTGAGGTTATCTTGATGATAAGGAGTCTGGATTTCATCCATGTATTGATGCATAGAAATAAGTGATTTCAATCATGATTTACAATCGTATCTGCATATTATATTTTTCATTCCATCAGACAGATATCTCTGTTGGCAAAACCAATTCAGAAGGAAGAATAGAGATAAGAAAAGGATTGATAGAGTTACAAGGCTGTGAATGATTCATTGAATGACTGAAGAGGCTAAAATATGTTTGCCTGTTAATGGGAAAGAGCTGGTATTAAGGTAGATTCTGAAAATACTGCTGAGTTTTCTCCCTCACATAGCTTGATGTGTGGCCTCTGGATCCCGTTCCCAATGTAGCCACCCTTTTGTTCTCAGCTTACTCACAAGGAAACCTCTCTCCTTCTCCTACCTTCAGTGAAACATGGGTTTAAACCAGACATGGTAACACACACCTGCAATCCCAGTGACTCTGGAGACTGAGGCAGGAGATTGCAAATTTCAGTCTGGACTTGGCAAATGAATGAGACCCTATCTCAAAATTTTAAAACATTAAAAGGCCTGGGAATGTATTCAATCTCCAGTATTGGGGGAAAATGGACTTGATTCACTAGCATCATGGCCACACTCTGAACCAAATCATCATCAAACATGTGAAGCCTCTATTTTGAACTGAGTGTATTAATTATGAAAACCCAAGTAGCACAGAGAATAACATAACAAAAACTTGCGTAGAATTAATAAAGTGAACATTTCATAATTGCTTCAATTTTATAAAATAAATATTACAGATACGCTTAAAATGTCCTTGTTCCCATCCAAATCTTCTTTCTGATTCCCACTCCAGAGATAATCACTCTTCTCTTATTGGTAAGATACTTCTATTCAGGACTTGCCCCTCTGCTGCATTTCAAGTATATATTACTGTAGGTTAAAATTTACATGTACCTTCTGATGTCACATATATCTTCCAGCAACTTGCTTTTCCCACCACATTATCTGACTTATTGATGCAAATTTATTTGAAAGGATGGGCTGGGGTTGTGGCTCAGTGATGAAGTGCTTGCCTAGCATGTGTGAGGCACTGGGTTCAATTCTCAGCACCACATATAAATAAGTAAAATAAAGATCCACTGACAACTAGAAAATGGGAAAAAAAAACATTGAAAGGAATTCATTAATAAGAAATTAGCACAATTTCCTTATTCATTCCTCACTATGTGGGCCATTTCTAACTTTCCTATGTAACAATACACATCCCATGCATTTCTTCTTGAGGTCATATGCCAGAGTTTCTCTAATGTTTGTTAGGAAGGGGAATTGCTGGGTTGAAGGTGTATGGATTTCACCTTTCCTACATATGGCCTCATTGTTTGCCAATTCCTTCTTCCTTATAGTCCTTCCACAAATTGTTTCAGTTTGGATCAGTTTGCTAAATTTTATGCTTTAAAGGAAACCTGTGGTATTTGGATTGGGATTTCAATGAATTGAGACATTAATTGGAAAAGAACTGAAGTTTCTATAGTGAGATTTCCCATGAACATTCCCTCTACCCTCCACTTTCCTTTTTTTTTTTGTCCTTCATTAAAGTTTATTTAAATTTATTGATATTTGGAAAATTCTTTTGGACCTCTTTAGTTAAAATTATTTCTAGATTCCTCAAAATTTTCTACAACTATTTTTAATGAGGAGCCTTTTGAAATTATATTTTCTAATTTATTTAAACATAGCATCAATTTTTCTACATAATGGTTTATACCTAAAAATTGTCAAAATCTCTTTGTTAATCCAGAGATTCTATGGACTTATTTAAAGATGATCTCATTTCCTATAAATAATATCTTTGTTTATAATCATTACTTAGCAAATTCTTTATCATGCTCTTTCCATAAATAGGCTAATACTTCAAGAATTTTGTTCAGACTACTAATCTTCATGCTTTATAGTCTCTGAGCCTCCAGGTTTATAGAACCCTTTGAATTCAGAGGTGTAGGAATTCTAAATGAAGATAAGAAAAGACATCTTAAAAGACAAACCCAATCTGCTTTAGATGTAGAGATAACAATGCACATCCTGATTAGATATGACAGAGATTAAATAGACCTACATCCCCCATGCCTAGCATATAATTCACATATAACTATAGGAAACACTGAGAATCAGTGATTGAACTAATTACAGATTTAATTAGTTTTTAAGTGGAAGCCTCTTCAGAAAAATTGGTGAATTATTTATGAAAACTCAGCATACTGCAACAACTCAATCACACAATATAAAATAGCTTTAAGAAAATAAGAGATCACATGTTTCTTAAGTAGCAACCCATGTGGGTATTCTTGGTGGTGGGAGTCTCTCCCGAATGTGGAGAAACAGGATACAAGCTCATCATCCCCCATGTGACTCCATCATCCTATTCAGCATCATTCATACTTGAATACATTTGGCACAAGAGAGAATAGAGGAAGCCCAGCACTGGATCATATAATTTGGTTGGCTAGAACTCACTCACAGGACCAAACCTCAAAACAAGGGAGCCTGGGAAGTGTAGTCTAGTTGAATGTCCAAGAAGAGGAAAAGAGCATGGGTTTGGACAAATAGGTAGTACTCTGTCATATTAGTAGGTCTTAGAATGCAAGGTGGGCCAAACAGGAACCTACAGTGGAGCAGTCAAGGGAAAACATTTCAGTAAGAAGAGTAAAATGGTGTAAGCAAAAGCACTGAGACATGAAGTATAAAGGCAGACTTCTATAAACATTATATTAAAATAAGAATCAAAATAACCAAGGCACTGATGAGAAATAAATTGGGAGATTGTTCTTGTGAGCATCCCATACATAGGGAATGCAATAAACCAGGATTTCACACAATCGACATTGAGGGAAACCTTATTGGTGTACACAATGAAGAACACTTCACCATTATCAATCTGGAGAAGTTAAAAATAAACAATGGATGATATTCCACTCCCCCAAACACGCAGTCTTCTTAGGCTAGACATATGCTGAGAGGGGTTGGCCAGAAATGTTGGCCAGATGACTGGACATGGAAATATGGGAAGGCCTTCCAAAATAGACCTGAGAGTTTATGGAACAGTAGTTCTAGATACCATGGAGTTGCATGAGTTATAACATGAAATAATCAAGAACAGAAAGAAGACTGAAGGCAAAAGAATGGTGATTATGTACACTTGAGTGCAAGTCAGATATAAAACCTCTTAAAGGAGGCAGTAAAATTCTACTTTCAAAATGCAACACCAGGGGATAAAATTTACTGGTTTTATTTTGGTGGAACCTAAACCCAGTGACCACAGTGATTTACAATTTCCCAATGCTAGTGCACACACCCATTACCTTTTGGACTTTGTGATCATTCTTTGTTTGGTCAATGGAACAATTTCATACTTCCAGGTTAGTCCTTCTACTGACAAATCCTTTGCCCTATGGAACTTAGTAAAAAACTTCAAAATGTTCTCTGTTCCTTATCATATATAATAAAGTTAGTATGTGATGCTGGCATCTCCATTAAACTATCAGGTCCTTGAATTCAGGGACTATACCTTATACACTGAATGAATGAATGTATGTATGAATGAATGAATCAATGAATGAATGAATAAACTGTATTTGTCATGTATTTACAATTTTTCCCTAAGGTCTAACAAAGACTCTAGACCATGGAATATGAAATTTAATTATGAAATGATTGAGTCCTGGGTGTTTATTGCATGCATATAGGGGAGGATGAGCACTTCTGATTCATACATTGGTCACTTCTCAGACGTGAGGGTCTGGGTGAATGTTGGTTAGTTCTGAAGACCCACAAGAATATGTCCCCAAACTTTGAATATCTCTGGATTATATAAAGGCAGGCATTGAGAAAACTGATCACTTGAGTCACAAGTGTTGCATAGGGAAGATCATAATGCACTCTGATGGCACTAAAAATTCTGGACTCTTCTACCTTTCATGTTGAAGGAGCCATGATGGAAGAAAACCAGACTTCTACCATGGAGTTCATCCTATTGGGAGTCACGGGTCAGCAGGAACAGGAGGATTTCTTCTTCATCCTTTTCCTGTTCATTTACCCCATCACACTGGTGGGAAACTTACTCATCATCCTTGCCATTCTCTTTGACAGTCGCCTCCACAATCCCATGTATTTCCTCCTTGCCAACCTCTCTCTTGTCGACATCTTCTTCTCCTCTGTAACCATCCCTAAGATGCTGGCCAACCATCTCCTGGGCAGCAAAGCCATATCCTTTGGGGGATGCCTGACACAGATGTATTTCATGATAGCCTTGGCCAACACAGACAGCTACATGCTGGCTGCAATGGCATATGATCGAGCCGTGGCCATCAGCCGCCCTCTTCATTATACAACCATCATGAGCCCTCGGTCTTGTATCCTGCTGGTGATTGCATCCTGGGTGGTAGGAAATGCCAACGCTCTTCCTCATACCCTGCTCACAGCTACTCTGTCCTTCTGTGGCAGCAAGGAAGTGGCCAACTTCTACTGTGACATTTCCCCCTTGCTCAAGCTGTCCTGTTCTGACATACACTTTAATGTGAAGATGATATACATAGGGGTTGGTATTTTCTCAGTGCCATTACCGTGCATCGTTGTCTCCTATGTTCGTGTCTTTTCCACGGTCCTCCATGTTCCATCCTCTAAGGGTATACACAAAGCCTTCTCCACCTGTGGCTCTCACCTCACAGTTGTTTCTTTGTACTATGGGACAATCATGGGCATGTATTTCCGACCTCTGACCAGTTACAGCCTAAAGGATGCTGTGCTTGCTGTGATGTACATGACCGTGACCCCAATGTTAAATCCTTTCATCTACAGTCTGAGAAACCGAGACATGAAGGCTGCTCTGAAGAATCTCTTCCACAGTAGAAGCTCTCCATAACCAATGTGAGATCCAAGGCTGCATACCATGCTCACCACTGGAAATTGGAATCCCAGCTCCAATGTCATCTCCTACAAAAAACTGCCTCTTAGCTTTGCAGTCCAAAATTCCTAGTCTCCAAAATCTTGTAATGTTTCAGTGAAACAATTTATGGAAACCACATTTCTGCTCCTGTTGGCAGATCAGCAGCACAAGCTATAGGGATCATGTCCCCCCAAGCAACTGACTAGCAGAGTAAAATTGGAAAAAAAGTTTGAGCTTAGGCTTCTACATCTACATATTGAAACAATATTATCTGCTCTGCTGTTGTCACAGAGCGTGGTCACAATAGCTCATGGTTTGAAGACTACGAGTCAGCATTTTTATTTGACTATTATGCTTAATCTTGCCCACTAGGCTTTCCAGCCTCGGAGTGCAGGACCTGTTCACACATGACTGTCTTCACAATCTTGGTCATATAAAGTACATCCAGTAAACACTGGAAAAGGTGGAATGGGTGAATGATAATAATGGTTCTGATTTGCAATATGATAATGATTAGAGATGACCAGAGTGGACATGATTTATCCATCCTTAGAATCTTTAAGCAATCTGGGAATATATTTTTGTGCTTCCTTCATATTGATTTAAATAGACTGTCTCTTAAGATCATAGGGTTCTCCCTAAAATTTTACCAAAATAACAGTAATGTAGGTTCTTCATGATTTAAAGTAATAATGATTCTGATTTAATAAATAAAATCAAATGCTGATATAATTCATTCTAATATGAAATAGAGCTACAATGATCAAAATCTTAGGTGTCATATAACAAATGAAGGGAAAAGAGTGGTGTTGATAATGACATGACAGGTTCTCTCCTGAGTGGCCCAGGGAAGGTTGAGGCCATGATTCTGGCCACTAAGCTTGATTATGTAGGTAACATTCCCAAAACAGTGTTAACCCAGCATATCACTGAATACTCCACAATCTATGATTTGTTATACTTATGAGAAAATCATAAAACTTTGTCAAAACAATAATGACATATAAATGATTTCTCATCAATCTCATATTTCCAAACAAAATAATGTTCTTAAAATATGGATTGAGTATATCTTAGAATAGTACACAGGTTGTTTTATTATCCACTCATTTTAACTGCCAGGCAAAACATAAAATTATTGTCTTCTATAGATAATTCATACTGCCAAGAAGTTGTCCATGAATTTTCAAAGATGATAGTACTCACATTTTAATGTCTTCGGCAACCCTAAAACACCAAAATGGGAAATACCACAATTATCTTCTTTTTAACCAAAAAGGATTTGATTATACCTTAATATAAATCTGTGTGAATGAATGATCACAGGATTCAGTAAGTAAAGGTATTTTATTTAGGGCATTTTCAAGGTTAGGCAATGAAAATGTCACATAAATTTATTTATTGTCTGTCTCTCTCTCTGTCATATATTCCCTGCCTGAATATGAAGGTTTGGGATCTTTTTCCCTGCTCTACTTCAGCACTTAGAACAACGTGACATGTAGTAACTACTTAATAAAATTGTTAAATGAGTAAGAGACTCCTTCAACATTATGTTTAAATAATGGACACAAGGTTAATTTTTCTGCCATGGGTATAACTCAGTAAAGTCAAATGGAATATTTCAAACATTTTCCATAGAGAAATATTAAATTCCAAGAGAACACTACAAAAGAAAAGCTGAGAAAATGTGTATTCTTAGTGTATTCACCTAACTGCGGAAATAAAACCCACATTATTTCTCTGTATTAAGTTAGATGTGAGAAGATGAACTTCCCTACTTTATTTCCTGCAATAATCATAAGAATATATGTGTATATTTGTAGCTTTCATTGCAAATAAAAGTAATCTGTCAAGTAATCATCCTAGACATCTCTCTTTGATTCTGTCAAGCATGGTGTCCTGAAGTAATATTAACACAGTAATTTAAATTACATCTTGTAAACCCCAGGATTGACTAAGTTTGGAAAAGACTCTATAGCTGATATGTCAATGGAGTTTACTTAGGATGGTTCAGGAAACAGAAATCACACCTGGTGTATTTAAACCAAGAACACCGAATATAAAGAATCTGACACAAAGGTGTATTCTGAAAGAGACTGAAAGAAGGGGGAAGAATGCTGAGGTCCCCCAGTGATTACTGAGTGCAAGAAGAAGTTGCTTCCTCTAGGGACCATGTGAATAAAGGGGAAAGGTGGTGGTGGTCATCAGAACCTAGGGACATGGAGGAAGGATGACCACATATCTGATACTCTAATCTCTGAGAGCTATTCAGTTGCCCTGCAGTCTTCACTTGGATAGGTGATTTCCATTTGTCAGGGATCTAAATCCTCAACAAGAAATTTTTGAGGTAAGAGGAGCTGATGGAGTTGCTACTAATTTTATTTCTTGGGCATGGAAATACTAAGAGGAATCCCACACATAGTTCCAGGCAGTCCTCTTTGTACTTCATCCTATGACAGCAACATGATGTTCTTGGGTCATTGAGTTCAATCACCTTCATGAACAGAAAAATATTTTTTTTGTTTTGTTTTTTTTTTTTTGAGTGGCCAACAGAAACTTAATACAATTTGGTTGAATCTTAGCAATAAAATATTAAATTTTAAAACTGAAAATTCTCAAGGATTATTATTATTGATATTATTATTTAGTTCATTTACACAGAAAAACTATCATTTTTCTGGTTGTACACAAAGTAGAATCATACAATTTGCCTATTCATACATATGCATAGGGTAAAGATGTTTGTCTCCTTCTATTATCTTTCCTTCCCCACCCCCTCCTCACCCCTCATTTTCCTCTCTACAATCCATCCTTTTCTTCCCATACCTTCCCCCACCTCCTCAATGTGTCATCAACCACTTATAAGAGAAATCATTTGGCCTTTGGTTTCTTGGGATAGGCTTATTTCATTTAACATGATCTTCTCCAATTCCATCCATTTACCTGCAAATGTCATAATTTTATTATTCTTTATGGCTGAGTAATATTCCATTGTGTATATATACCACAGTTTCTTTATCCATTCATCTATTGAAGGGCATCTAAGTTGGTTCCACAGTCTAGCTAGAGTGAATTGGGCTGCTATAAACATAGATGTGGCTACATCACTGTAGTATGCTGATTTTAATTCCTTTGGGTATAGGCCAAGAAGTGGGATAGCTGGGTCAAATGGTGGATCCAAACCAAGTTTTCTGAGGAATCTCCACACTTCTTTTCAGAGTGGCTACACTGATTTGCAACCCCACCAGCAATGTATGAGTGTACCTTTTCCCCCACATCCTTGTCAACACCTATTGTTGCTTTTATTCTTGAAAATAGACATTCTAATTGGGGTGAGGTGATATCTTAAGGTAGTTTTGATTTGCATTTCTCTTATTACTAGAGATGTTGAACATTTTTTCATATATCTGTTGAATGCTTGTAGATCCTCTTCTGTGAAGTGTCTGCTAATTCCCTTAGCCCATTTATTGATTGGGTTATTTGTATACTTGGTGTGGAGTTCTTTGAGTTCTTTATATATTCTGGAAACTAGTGCTCTATCTGTCATGTGTGTGGCAAAGATTTTTCTCCCACTCTATAGGCTCTCTCTTCACGTTGCTGATTGTTTCCATTGCTGAGAAAAAGCTTTTAGTTTGAATCTATCCCAATTATTGATTCCTGCTTTTATTTCTTGTGTTTTGGGAGTCTTGTTAAGGAAGTCTGGTCCTAGGCCGATATGATGAAGATTTGGACCTACTTTTTCTTCTATTAGGTGCAGGGTCTCTAGCCTAATTCCTATGTCCTTGATCCATTTTGAGTTGAGTTGTGTGCAGGGTGAGAGATATGGGTTAGTTTCATTTTGCTGCATATGGATTTCCAGTTTTCCCAGCACCATTTGTTGAAGAGGCTATCTTTTCTCCATTGTATGTTTTCAGCTCCTTTGTCAAGGAGCTGAGTATGAGATAACTGTATTTATGTGGGTTTGTCTCTGTGTCCTCTATTCTGTACCATTGGTCTACCTCCCTATTTTGGTGCCAATACCATGCTATTTTTGTTACTATTGCTTTGCAGTATAGTTGAAGGTCTGGTATTGTGAAACCCCCTGTGTCACTCTTCCTGCTAAGGATTGCTTTAGCTATTCTAGGTCTCTTATTCCTCCAAATGAATTTCATGATTGCTTGCTCTAATTCTATGAGGTCAATCATTGGGATATTAATTGGAATTGCATTGAATTTGTGTAGTACTTTTGGTAGTATGGCCATTTGAATAATATTAATTCTGCCTATCCAAGAATATGGGAGATTTTTCCATCTTCTAAGGTTTTCTTTAATCTCTTTCTTTAGTGTTCTGTAGTTTTCATTGTAGAGATCTTTCACCTCTTTTGTTAAATTTACTCCCAGGTATTTTAATTTTTTGAGACTATTGTGAATGGGGTAGTTTTCCTAATTTCTCTTTCAGAGGATTCATCAATTATGAATAAGAATGCACTAGATTTATGAGTGTTGACTTTATATGCTGCTACTTTACTGAATTCATTTATGAGTTCTAGAATTTTTCTCATGGAATTTTTTGGTTCCTCTAAATATAGAATTATATCATCTGCAAATAGTGATAGTTTAAGTTCTTCTTTTCCTTTCAAATCCCTTTTAGTTCTTTAGTCTGTCTAATTGCTCTGACTAGAATTTCAAGGATGATGTTGAAGAGAAGCAGCAAAAGAAGGCATCCCTGCCTTGTTCCAGTTTTTAGAGGGAATACTTTCTGTTTTTCTCCATTTAGAATGATGCTGGCCATGGGCTTAGCATAGATAGCCTTTACAATGTTGAGGTATGTCCCCACTATCCCAATTTTTTCTAGTGTTTTGAGCATGAAGGGGTACTGTATTTTATCAAATGCTTTTTCTGCACCTATTGAAATAAT
>JAJEJO010051631.1:0-10694 GCA_020662805.1 Glaucomys volans
CACAGTCCTATGGGCATTCTGGTCTTCTGCACTCACATGAGTGTTTCCCATTAAGCTCTATTTCTAACATTCTAGCCTCAACTCCAAATTATCCAAGCTCCTCCTCAAAACTAGTTGCAAATACTTCCAAACCACATGGTTAGGTTATTCACAGAAATAGCCCCATCAATGACAACTTCTTTTTAGCCAGTTGTTGTTGTTGTTATTGTTGTTTTTATTGCTGTGGCCAAAAGGCCCAACAAGAACAACTTAGAAGAGAAAAAGTTTATTTTGTCTCATGGCCAGTGGTTCAGTTCCTGGTTGGCCAAATCCATAGCTTTGGGCCTGAGCATGGAAGAACATCATGGCAGAAAGGTGTGGAAGAGGAAAGCAACTCAAGGCATGGCAACCAGGAAGCACACAGACTGCTCTGCTCACCAAGAACAAAATAGAAACCCCAAAGGTATGCCCTCAGTGACATACCTGATCCAGCCACACCCTACCTGCCTTCAGTTACCTCCTGTTAATTCATTCAAGTGGATTAATCCACTGAGTAGATTACAGCTCTCATAATCTTCATTTCTGAACATCCTTACAGTGTCTCACACGTGAGCTTTTGGGTGACATCACAGACCAGAACCATAACAAAGTTGCTAAGTAACTCTTCAAACTGCATTTATTTGCCCTTTTCACAGGATTATACATTTATATGGAGTGCTTTGAAAGTGCAGTGTTTTAATGTTTTAATTTTTTAACATGCCTCCTTGTCATAAGGTGTACCTGGGAGCAACAAAGTCCATGTGGTTGAAGCAGAGAAGGCAAGGGGATTTGGTGGAGGCAATGATGCACAGTACCCAACTGGAAATGGTTTATGATTTGTCGACTTTAGAACTGTGCAAAAGCAATACTCATTCAGTGAAAACTGTACTTTGAGTTGTGAATTTGGATCTTTTCCTAAGCTGGTGATAGGCAATTTGATCTGTTGCACTGCTGGGCAGGGGCAGTGAGCCACAGCCCCCAGCCAGCCACATGATCAGGAGGGGAAACAACAGATGTTATACAGTGCACTGGGTTGACCAGCTAGGGTGTTTTGTAGGTTAGGTGTATTGAATGCCTTTTTACTCACAGTATTTTTCAATTTATGATTAATTTATCTCATCATAAGGCCATAATCCCAGTGTAAATTGAGCAAAATCAGTATTTGCTGAAAGTGATAGTGTGCTGGAAGTAGATCCTACAGGGCATTGTAGACTTTAGTTAAGAATTGGGCTTTAACTCTGAGTTCAGGTACCAATGAAAGATTTTTATCCAAGGAATAGCTCACTCTGGCTATTGTGCTGAAAACACACTAAAGAAACTAGGGCCAGATTCTGCATATCTAATTACTCCTCCAGAGATCCTGTCTCTAAATACTATACAGAAGAAGGCCGGGGATGTTGCCCAGTGGTTAAGCCCCCTGGGTTCAATCCCCAGAATAATAATAATAATAATAATAATAATAATAATAATAATGGCCCTGATCTCATTTATGAGGGCTCTGCCCTCAGGAAACTGGTCTCTTCCAAGACCATATCTCTTAATAGTATCATTGGGGTTAAGATTTCAGCATTTGAGCTGGGCACCTTAGTGCACACCTGTAATCCGAGCAGCTCAGGAGGCTGAGGCAGGAGGATGGTAAGTTCAAAGCCAGCCTCAGCAAAAGTGAGGCAGTAGGCAACTCAGTGAGACCCTGTCTCTAAATCAAATACAAAATAGGGCTGAGGATGTGGCTCAGTGGTTGAGTAACCATGAGTTCAATCCCTGGTAACATATCCCACAAAAAAAAAAGATTTCACCATTTGAATTGTGGAAGGACACAAGCATTCAGACTACAGCACAATGCTTTTACATTCAGTGAGTTAGAATACTTTCTAAAATAATAATAGAAAATGTTTAATTTTAACATCCTCTGAAAATAAAATGATAGTTTTTAAATATTTTATAGTGTTATTGTATTTTATGTCACAAGTTTTAACATTGTATTTATTATGTAATTTATCATTAAATTAGTGGTTTATTATAGTAACTTTATGTAAGTAATAATTTGTTCTTTCTTAAATGTTGTTCCGCACCGAACAACAAAGGTCGGATGTCCTCCCTCGGCCAGCCAGGGAGGAGCATGGGGTTGAGCAGGATGATGAGTGTGGACGGCTGAAAAAACCATACCAGCTGGGAGGTCTGTTGAAGCAGGATCTCATTTAATAGGGAAGTGAAACAGGTATATGAAAAGGGAGCGAGGGGAGGAGATACGGGGGGGGGGCAATCATCTTAAAGGTCAACAGCCCATGCAGTATACATCAAAGCCTGCAAGGCAGAGGTCTCCTAAGATTTAATAGTGGCCATGAGCTGTTCATATTCATAGAAGTCGAATGAGCCAATCCTGGGCCACCACCTTGGTGGTACCACGAGTGAGGGGGGCTTTTGCCCCGAGGGTGTTGTTGTTATTATGGTCACCATTTTAAGGTGTGTCCCTACATTTCCCCTTTTTTGTTTTATTATGCCAACTAGGTGGAGTTCCTGTCTTAGGTTGTTCATGGCAAATCGCATTCTTACCCGTCATTGGAAGCCTGGCCTCCTTAGGGCCAGGATCCTGTCTCAAGTTGATATGCGGTTTCCACGAATCTTACCGGTCATTGGAGATTCCACCACAGGCGGCCTCCAGGGGTGGAGCCTCAGCTTGAGCCTGTCTTAGGTTGCCCCAACACTTGGGGTCTTACCCGTCATTGACTCAAGGGGTCTCTATGGCGACGGTAACGTTACACCCTAGCAGTGGCATTACGATCCTCCTCGGAGCTGGTGGCCAATCTTTGATATTGAACTTGGACGCTCATTAACTGAACTGCTTTAAGGCACTTTTGGATGAACTGCATGACCTTGTTGAAGAGACAGGGACCTATAGTTAGGATTAGAAGCAAGATAATCAAAGGACCGATTAGAGCAGATAACAGAGTGGTTAGCCAGGGGGATTGATTGAACCAAGATTCGAACCATCCTTTTTGGGCTTCTCGTTCGAGTCACTGTTCCTCCAAGCGCTTTCTTAACTTTGCCATAGATTCCTTGACCACTCCAGAGTGGTCAGCATAAAAACAACATTCCTCTTTAAAGCGGCACAAAGTCCTCCCTCCTGCAAAAAGAGGAGGTCTAGACCTCGCCTCTTTTGTAAAACAACCTCAGAGAGGGAGGTAAGGGATTCTTGTAATGCAGTAACAGAAGTTTCTAAAGTTTTTAAATCTTGATCTATAAGTTTGATCTTAAACATCCAGCAAGCCAGTTTCACCAATCACAAAGTAAGAGTACTGGGCTTTAACTTTAATGTCTATAACTTTGTAATTATTACTACCTTTTATCTAATTAGGGTTATATTATCTCATCTGTTCTATAGGTGATGGCTTAGTATTTTAAATTTAGGTTTGTTCTTGAAGCAGTACCTTTTAAAACATTAATCAGGCGGTTATAGAGCTTACAAGGAAAATACAAAATACAATTAACAACAGTAAAAACATATCTAGCTTGTGTAATAGTTATTTTATATTCTGCCTGAGTTATATATTATATTCCCTGTTTGAGATCACAGCATTTTACAGTGAACAATCTTTTGAATATAACTTTAAATGAACTTAAGTCTGGCTTATATTGGAGCTATTTTGACATGTAGTAGGGTGGGAGGCAGAGCCTTATATCAGGTAAGGCAGGGCTCTTTACAATTTTAGGTAAAGTGTCTTAGTTCTGAAGCTGATTTTTGCCTCCTCTTTGAACATCATTTTAGTATCTAACTTTTCTTTTGTGTAACAAAGTGACCAAATGCTTTCATGTTTCATGATATTAACCTTTAAACAATCAGGCTCTCATTAACTTTTAAATACATTTGCATTTAAATTTTGATCTCAGCGTAAAAAGTAACAAATTTACATATACCCTATTGATAACAAGTCCTGTTATATAGAACATTAAATGATAAATAAGTCCCCAATAAAATTTGCTATTTCTATAAGTTTAAAATTACCATTACAGACAAGTTTAGTTTGGAGAACAGCAGCTTGTTAATTTTTTTGTTCTAAAGACTTGTGTACCTGGAAGATTTAAACACATTAATATACAAAGAAGAGTAATAGCCCAATTATCTTGATGTTACCCAAATTTATTATTTTTTTCTTTAAGAAAGAATTTAGACTCTGTAAATTAATGTTTAAAGAAACCCTTGTTAATTTGACATATAGATTACACAAATTGGTTTGGATCAGTCCATTAATATTTGACCTTAAGGGAAAACCTTAAACAGTTTTAAATTGATCATCTCATATACATATAACCAACTTAGTCATACACAAACTTGGTAAAATTTGTCCTTTACTTACACACAGACTTTTTTAGCACTTACTTAGACTCTCATGTATTTCATCACAGAAAGACTTTTTTTTACCCAGAAACATTTTTTTTTCCTTTTACTGAATATGTTTCCACACTTAGAACCTTCTATTTTCTCTTTCCTATCTGTTGACTCCTTTTGTTTGTATTTTGAAACAACTCTTAGGAAATTTCTGAATTTAGATGAATTATTCCATTTTAATAAGATGAAATATTTTATTATTTATAGTTTTTTAATTGAATCACAGTTGAAATCTTTGGATTCCTTTGAATGTAGAATGGTACCTGTTATGATTTCACTTAGTGACCTTGTTTGTAGTGATGGACACAAAGCAATCCCAAACCCTTTATTTTAATCAATCTATTAAAAAAACACCAATGATATTTTAAGTATGTTACCCAATGGAATTCAAACATTAAGAGTACTCAATGTTATTCAACAGCATTCTAACTTAGCAAATTAACCAGATGTCTCTAACAAGCACCTTTGATTAATCCTATATACATTACATCTAATTTACTTATTTTACTGTAAAGACCAAGATATCAGACATATATATTGAACAGTATTTGCCATCTCTTTTCTGTTGAAGAAAAATCCTAGAAATAATTGATTAATATTAATTAACATTTTTAGACAACATTTTTAATTGTTTGATCACTTAGGCACTTGTGGGTTAAGAAATTTAAAAACATGTTACCTTTATTGTTTTACCCAATTTAAATTGAACCTTTTTACTCACATGAATTAAAGTTGGATCCACTCTTAATTTTAATATCTTCGAGATCTCTTTATAAAGTCAATTTAATATGTACATGAATTTTGGACACACAAAAGACAACACAAACACACATACACAAAAAAACTTTTAGCTTTTTGTATGTAAATTTCCATTGCAATGTTATAGATCAAAAATAACTCTAGAGTTGAAAATAACTGTTCAAAAAGCATTAACCTAGTTATGTAGGATTGAAATTGTGGAGCTCCAAAAACATAACATTTAAGAAAAACAAAACAAGAGTCCTAGGAGAAAAAATGATAATGGCCATTAATTATTTTAGTAAAGCACTGTAAAATTTACTTTTGCTGGAGTTCAAGTAAAAGACTCTTTTCTTTATTGAAGACACATCCTAGAAACAAAGGACATTAGGCATTTTACAATAAACAGTAGTGTTTTTACTTTGAAAAACCTGTGAGTAAAGTAATGTTAGGACATTTAAAATAAACATTAGCTATACCACCTGAAGAGACTTGTCAGTTAAGTAATTTTAAGACATTTTACTCTTATTTGTTTACCCAATTGAAATTGAACCTTTTAAATCATGTGATTAAGATATGTGGATCTATCTTTTAATCTTTAGTTTTGAGCTCTCTTTAAGTCAATTTGATACCATGTACATGGTTTTTGGACACATTTTACAAGACCACACAATATACACCTATACACACAGATGAAAAGAAAAATTCATGAGCTCAGAAAACACAGAACTTAATCAAAAAGCAAGTCCTGCAAAAAAGACACGGCCATTAAGGATTTAAAACAGCATGAAAATAAAATCATCTTTCTGTGTTGTAGCTTTCCAAAGCAGACTTTAACAAAGTTAGGCCAGGGAAGTTTAAATGTTATAAAGTCCTTTTTCTTGGCTTTGCTGTTAGCCTTGGAGTAGAGATAGCAAAGTACAGACTGTCTTGGATACTGTTTTTGGTTTGATATGGGAGCAAGCTGTAAAATTCCCATCTTTTGCATGTATCTATTAATTGCTCCTAAGTCCTGCAATAGTCTCCATTTAGTTCTACCTCTCTTTATTATAATAAACACTGAGGTATTGTGTGGACTGAAAGTTGGCTCTATGTCGTTCAAGGCTAGCTGGTCTTGTACCAGGAGTTGTAACTGTTGCAAATTTTGTTCTGTTAGAGGCCATTGTTTCACCCATATTGGCTGAGTAGTGTCCCATAGTAACCGAATTGGGTTGGGTCTTGTTAGTGGAGCCATGGCTTTTAGAATCTCATTTAGAATTGAGGGTGTGCCCCACATATCAGGAGAATCACCAAAAGAAAAAGTTACAACTTCTAGAGGAACTGTGTTTTTATATTCCTTTGTCTTTTTGCATTTTAACACCTCATCACAGGGAGCTGTGGGAGCTAGAGAGTTGGAATTCTGGCTTTTACACTCTCACTGGGATGAAAGAATTTGTGGGAGTGGCAATTGCCTGCTTAATGTCTGAATTGACTTTAGAGATGGCTGGAAGACGTTTGCTTTTTTCCTTTGTGCAGAGTTGCTGGAAGGCTTTAAAGCACAGGAATCTAACTTGCAATCAGGTGGTTTATCTTTTATTTGTATCCTATGGGCAAGGAAATAATTTTTCCCCAAGATTGTGATGCCCATAGGGCGGAAGCCAGGGGGCTATCTTAATGAGGACCTTCCAGGTCTGAAAAAACTTGACTGTCTGAAAGTTCTAACCCCCGGCTCCTAAGGAGTACCTGGAGGGAATCTAGGGAGGGGTCATACTTGGAGCTGGACTGTCCCATATCTTAGGGGAGTACACTCATCCGCGAACCAATTGCCTGTCGATGAAGTTCCCTCGTTCCTCACACTGGGCACCAGTTGTTGTTCCGCACCAAACAACAAAGGTCGGGTGTCCTCCCTGGGCCAGCCAGGGAGGAGCATGGGGTCGAGCAGGATGATGAGTGTGGACGGCTGAAAAAACCATACCAGCCGGGAGGTCTGTTGAAGCAGGATCTCATTTAATAGGGAAGCGAAACAGGTATATGAAATGGGAGCGAGGAGAGGAGATACAGGCGGGGGCCAATCATCTTAAAGGTCAACAGCCCATGCAGTATACATCAAAGCCTGCAAGGCAGAGGTCTCCTAAGATTTAATAGTGGCCATGAGCTGTTCACGTTCACGGAAGTCGAATGAGCCAATCCTGGGCCACCACCTTGGTGGTACCACAAGTGAGGGGGGCTTTTGCCCCAAGGGTGTTGTTGTTATTACAGTCGCCATTTTAAGGTGTGTCCCTACACTTAAACATTAAATGAGTTAAACTGCTCAGATGTACATATTAATTAAAACTTCCTTACATTGTTTTATTGTTTAACTCATATTTGTGAAAATGGATTGTATATATATGTATATGATAATACTAAAACTGTGTACCCCAAAATTAAAAGTGTTATCCTAACAAAGACTGCATCTAATTCTTAAATTAAAAGGAATTTTAAATGGGAAGGAATACGTTTGAAGTAAATATAACCTGACTTGGTTTTAAGGGTTATTTTGCTATCAGAACACTTTAAATGAATCATACATGAAAACTTGTCTGTTATATACCTTCACCTTGACCCAAAGCCTACTGTGAGACCATGCTCAGTAATTGATCACATACCTTAAAATAAATTCAAAAAATATGATTGATCCAATTCTGCATTGTATTAATGGGTAACAAGACTTTCATTAAAGGTTTGCTGAGAGAGAGATGAGATGGTGGACATTTCACATAGTACAACAATCAGTATATAATGACCTTGTGGTGCTTGTCTACCAGGCATGAAATCCTGGGTTTGATCCCTATTGCTTAAACAACCAAACAAACAAACAAACAAAGCACTGGTACCAGATTTTAAGATCTGTTACAAAGCTATTGTAACTAAGGTTGTGTGATGTAATGACCTAAGTGATTATATAAAGAATAGGTGGAACTTTCCAAGTTCCCATAGTGCAGTATTCTCAGGCACGTGGCATATGGAAAAATTTGTACGTTTTAATCCAGGGAAACACATTGATTCCAGAACAATGAAGCTGATTCTTATCTTTTCTTATATTAACTCTCTTATCCCAGCTTTCTAACATGGAGATCTTATGAATTGTTATCACTCCATGCAGCAGAAGTGAGGGCAATGTCAGAGAAGTGGGGAGGGTGCAAGGGTCAATAGGGACACAATTGTCCTTACTAACTGTAAAATGGAGCTCTTGCTCAATCTGTGAAAATGCACCTGAAAAAGACATGCAGCCTGTCAGGACTGTTCCTCACAGGAGGCAAAGGGGGGAGATCCATGCAACGGTTTCTATTAATTCTCCACTTTGGTGGGCTGGGGGCACATGGGATGCCTAGAAGTTCTGAGAGCAGGAGTCTGAAGTGCATGGGGAGGGCAGGACCCCTTGCAGGCATCTTTAGGCCAGCAGAGCCCAGACAGAGCTAGAATTGGAGAGTGAGGAGCTAAGTAGGTCTGGGGAGGATAAGAGGAGTTCCATACCAAGTCTTTAGCAACTTTAGTACTGGGGCATTCATCTGAACATTTCTTCCACTGTCTGAAAATCAAAAAGAAAAAGAAAAATTTAAAGTCTCCTGCTAGTGTCCAAACTACAACTTTGCAATTCTTTTGGATGTTAAAGAGACCAGTAAATTTGGAGAACACAATATTGCTGAATCTTCTGGAGGAAAAAAATATGCTAAAAGGTTATGTGATATCAAATAGTTCATTGTAAGGCAGGAGTTGGAAAATGTTTTCTGTAGAGAGCAGATGGTGCAAATTCTAAGTACAGCAGAGCACATGTAGACTTTGTTGCTTATTTTCCTTTGTTTTTCTAGTATTCTTTTTGCCTTATTTTAACCCATTAAAAATATCAAAGCCATTCTTAGTACAATGACCATAAAGAGACTGTCTGCTGGGCGGGGTGGTGCATGCCTGTAATCCCAGCCCTTGGGAGGCTGAGGCAGGAGGATTCTGAGTTCAAAGCCAGCCTCAACAACTTAGTGAGGCCCTCAGCAACTCAGTGAGACCCTGTGTCTAAGCAAAATGCAAAATAGTGCTGGGGATGTGGCTCAGTGGTTGAGTGTCCCTGAGTTCAATCCTTGGTCTGAAAAAATAAATGAGAGCTTTTTGTTAAGATTAGAACTTGGGCGGGGCATGGTGGCGCATGCCTGTAATCCCAGCACCTGGGAGGCTGAGGCAGGAGGATTGCAAGTTCAAAGCCAGCTTCAGCAACTTAGTGAGGCCCTAAGCAACTCAGTGAGACCCTGTCTCTAAAAATACAAAATAGGGCTGGGGATGTGGCTCAGTGGTGGAGTGACCCCTGTGTTCAATCCCCAGTTCCAAAAAAAATAAAAAAGAGTCATCTGCTGACCTCTGTAAGGGATACCACATATTACTAATAGGTACATAATTATTTTTTGTTTGTATGTGCTTATAGTTAATATTTAATTGTTACATATATTTATATGCACATATACATATAACAATATAATTCAATTTACCTTTAAAGTTAATACTTATAATACCAAGTGCTTTACAAATATTGTTTCTAACATTAATGCTTGGGTTAGAATTCTGAGGACAGATTCTGGCATTTGTGTAGGTTCCTAGACTTTAAAAAATAAACTCTCAGAAATTCCTAATGCAATAGCTTTTTGCTTCTGGTGAAAATGTTTTCATTATACTTCTTTCATGATTTTTTTGCCCAATAGCCAAATGGTTTTAATTTTTAACTTTTCTAAATTGCATGCAATTTGTTGAAATTTATTTGAATATTTAATTATGAGTTACATATATATGTTATATATGCATATATCAATCTACATACAGTAATTCTGCTCTTTACAGTTGCTGGAGCCCATTCACTCCATCTTCTGTATTATTGTTCTTCACATAGTAGAAGATCTATACACATATTCTTGGGGATGCAGCACCTGGTTTAACTAATTAATAACCTTGTCACCTTGGCTGAGACACCTAGGGTCTCTGAACGAGGGAGAAACAAAGCACAGAGGTTGAGTCCAGCCACTACTGTCACAATCCTATCAGCTGCAAAGTACTTAATAGCATTGTACCTGGGTCTCCTCATCCATAAATATGTGCTAAAATAGCACCAGTGTGATAAACTTATTAATACATTTATTGGCAATAACCCACATAGAATGTTTACCCAGTGACCAAACATAAAAAAGTCAATACTGGCTTACTAGTTCTTACATTTTATCAATAATTATTTGTACATATAAATTTTAGTGACTGATAATGTTTCATCATAAACATGGGCTGTGATTCATTTGACAGTGCCAAACAATGAGATTGTTTTTCAATTTTGACATTTTTATGTAACAATGCAATAACTACCTCTGTATGTATGTAATCATTGGGTCAATGAGCTTAAATTTATCAAGTCTCAAAAGCTCAATTATTTCTAGAATAATTATACCAATCTGGCCTCCCATGAGCAATTTTTTTAATGTGATGATCTAAATGCTTCTCATTAATATTTAGTTGCACATTTTTTACAAGTATTAGCTATTTTTTAATGGTATCAGTCACT